>DWNR01003177.1:0-12072 GCA_018250455.1 Polygonus leo | reverse complement strand
ATTTGATCACTATGGTTAGGTGTGACCTTTCCGTTGGTTTGTTGATGTTTTGTCCTTGGATGGTTACGTGCTAGAAATGATTAATTATTCGTTTATATGAGTTTAATGGCCATATTGAAGGATTAGAAAATATTAATTATATACCTTCGATGTAGAAAAATATTTCATATATAAATATAACAAATGTTTGGATCGATGGATATCTGGGTGTTATGATTACATATATTAATTAAAAATACAAATCTCAATAATTAAAAATACGATGTTTTCACGTATTATCAGTAAATATACTATCCTAATGAACAGATGCGACAACGCCAGCTTCTCATCATGCCGATTACCCTCCACCAATAACAGACTGCCCTATGAAACGTTGTGTCTTTTCTAAAGGACGGATGCGACAAAGCCAGCACCAGATCATGTCAATTCTCTCCGACTAGCGACAGACTGTCCCATCTGGCGTGTTTCTCCGCAGTCTTTCTCGGCGCGTACGTTCTACAGTAACGTCCAACATACTGTCCTATAGACGGTACACGAATATACGAACATACCTTCCTAAAGGACGGATGCGACAAAGCCAGTTCCAAATCATGCCGATTGCCTTCAGTCAACGGTGGACTGTCCCATCTCGCTCGGATCTCCGCAGTTTTGTTCTCAGCTCGTACGTTCCACAGTAACTGCGCGCGACCGTCTAACATGCTGTCCTGCAGACGGTACACGCCTTTCACGCGGAATGTGCGCAACGGGTACCACACGTCCAGTACTATTTGTTGGGATTCTGTGTCCTCCTGTAAGGACAAAAGTATATTAAAAACATGTAGTTGTGTATCGTGTTTTACTAGGTGTTAGTAAATGTGTACGCTTCTACTGCCACGCCCATTTACGCTGCGTAGCAAATTTTATAAATTATTTGTGTTCGGCCTACAAATATCATCTCCTTAAAAGCCTTCGGTATTATTATTGTTATTATTATAAAGGAGTCGTTATACGAAGAATTTATACCAAAAGTAAAATCAAAATATTTACTTCAGTGGATTTTTTAAAAAAGTCTAACAACCCCTACAAGTCTAATAACCTCTGAGGGCTAAGGTGTTCGATCTGAGCCGTCAAGGGTAGTAACGCATCTTTGGTCCACCTCAGATACGAATAAACCGAACATGGGTATGATTACTAATGTTTATGGGCTTTAGTGATCACTCCCTCAACTTTACCATCAGGTGAACTGCGGGTCTGTCTACCTTTACACGATGAAGACACGGCTGACAACAAATAACTAGCTACCGGTTTCCAATATAATTTGTTTGGAAGAAAAAACAGCTAAATATCCATAATACGTACCACACTCATATTAGTGACATGTATCTTATAATTGAACCACACATCCTCCGCCCAAGTGATCTTGCTGCCCTGCACCAGCGAGGTGTCCACCGCTTCGTACTCATTCGCGAACGTCCAGGTTCGGTTCCCGTGTATTGCTGTGAACTTGAGGTTCTTGCCGATTTTGTAAGTGAACATGTCTAGCTTGCCGGTCACGTTGAATTTGGTCGCGTCGTGGAGGTGGAAGACTGTTGCTTGTTTTACGTCCTGGGGAAATAAGACTTTGTTTTGTAGACGTTAAGACTCAATTTTCCATAAAATTTTCCATAAAATTGTTCTTTTAAATGTGTCAACAATCATTATCATCAAATATAAACAATTATAATCATGATACACAATTGAATAGCCACAGAAAACAGCTCAATTTTATACTTTTAATTAATCAAAAGTAATTAAGTAACTAGCATGTCATCAAAGCTTGGAAGTCAATTTTAATTTGCTCCTAATTTTCTTATCGAAATGTTCTGATAATGCAGCTAGGATGTAAAAATCTCGATTAGTTACAAATAAACGTCTCGAATTTGAACAGAGTATATAATATAATGTGTAAATTACTATAGATATTCAATTCGAAGCAACTTTTTATGAATTCTTATTGTAGTGCGTCTTATAATTAACAGTCATATTAATCCATAATTCACAGAACAATATCAATAGCTTCAATAGCCTATGTATTGGAGATACATTACAGATTTGCATGGATGGAAGAATACTTACCATCAGCGCATTATGGGCTACCTTGCTATTTATTTCCTATGAAATATATAAATTAGGAATATAAGATGAAAAACTTACTATATCTCCAGTCTCATCAAACTCATGAATGTACTTGATACCAACAGGCGTATGTACATTCTCCACCTCTATGTCCATCGTAGCAAGATCCAAATTCCTTTCACTCTTACTCAGTATCTGATTGAAAGACGTCTTCACAAATCTCTCTCCATCGAAATCAATTGTAGCGTTTCCATTGCTAATTTTATCGCCTTGTACGTAGTAATACTCAGTGTTGACCAAATGCTGTGTTTGCAATGGAACGGAAACGGATATTACGCCCGTTTGTGTGAAACCTTTGTCTAGTTTTTTGTATGTGTGCGTCGTGTTGATGGAAGCGGTCTTGTTGGGCCAGAACAAGTCCACTTTGTTGTCCGAGAACTCTTCTTGGTTATTGATCTGTTGGGAAAAGTTAAGGAATAAAACTAATTGCAGAATTTTTGAATGTCATGGACACAGCGAGAAACACGTCAACAACCAAATCAAACGTCAAACCAAATAGCTAACATTATTATTCAGGTGGCAGTTCTATAGTTCCATCCCACCATAAAAAGTCTTATTTTGCTGAAAGCTGTGTGAGAGATCATAATAGTGCTCAGGACAACGTATTTGAGGTACCTCAAATAAGATAATTCAGAACCGTCAATATGTCACACACACACACACACATCTTCACGCCAAATCCCTAACGGGGTAGGCAGAGAGTATCGAGTGTCAAATGGCACGGTTCTGACATACTTGCCTAGCTTCTTCCACTTTCATAACTCTCCTCATACAAACACGCCGATTTCGGAGACTCTTGACACCTCCTTCCGTCAATATGTCCGTGGTCGATAATCACTTCATACAACTATAATTGAATTCACGTTTGTTACGTACATATGATATAACAACACGCACGCACTCTGCACACATCTAACACAAACTTTCGATGTTTCTAGTTTCATTCTGAATATATTTTGTTTTATTAAATCTAATTTTTAATATTAGAACTAAACCTATGATGCATTATGTCTTCTTTCTTCATGCCTATCATGAATTGCCAGGGCAGTTCGCGGAAGGGCGTGGACAGGTTGAAGTGCCCGTCCGTGTGCTTGACGCCGCCGTAGCGCAGGTCCAACTCGCCCACTTGTTGCGAGCCGGGACGGTGCATTAGCCCTCTGGTTTGAAATAAATTTATATGAAAATTAAAAGGTAAAAAAAAATACCATTTGCCATGTGAGGATTAGAAAGAAAACATATCTTCTTATTCAAAGGCAAGAACATAAATCTATTATAATGGAAATGGAAAAAAAAATCTTGTATAATCTGTACATATAATATAAAGTTGAAGTTTGTTTGTTTGTTTGTTTCAACGCGGTAATCTCAGGATCTACAGGTTCGGATTTATAAATTCTTTTTGTGTTGAATAGTCCATTTAGAAGGCTATAGGCTATCATATCATATCATCACGATACAGTCAATAGAAGCGGAATATCAATGAAAAATGTTGCAAAAACGGGAAAAATTTGACTTATGTGACGCAAACGAAGTTGCGCGGGTCTGCTATGTATAGTACACCAGATTGTATAACATTGTTTATCAGATCATAAAACTGCATGTAACGAGGAGGATATAATTTTATTTAAAAAAAAATTAAAAAGAGACGACAATCTCACACTACAATCTCAGTTAACATTTAACATGTGGTGGGCTGCATACCCCATTGTCATTTCTACTCGTTGGCGTCCTCTGGGTACGAAATGCTTTTAACTTTAGAGATGTACTTACTTGACAACCTTGTACCCATGCACCATATCCTGCTGATACGACCCCCGGAGCGTGAACGTGGGCTCGTCCACGTACAGGGGCGAGGTCAACTTATAGTCCACGAACTTGGAGCCGTTCACGTCCCACTTGTAAGTCATTATGTTGTTTACGCTCCTGTGTTGCGAACTGGCTGTCCATGTCACTGTTGCGTCTACATCCATGTTTTCTAACTCTTGTTTGTACTGTGAAATGTGAATGGTATTTCTATATTTTTAAGAAAAATAAAAAAATAAGAAAAATAAGTCGTCATGTTCAAGATACACAATGTAATTTTTCAGGTGGTAGAACTCATGTAGTTCGATCAGGGAGGTACAACCGCCACCACGTCAGGTGGCGTGCGAACATATTAGTTCTCAAAGTTAGCAACGTGGTCAACCTCAGGTACGATTCAATCATGCTTGAGGATGATTACTGATGTCTATGACTGGCAGTGACTACTTACCATCAGGTCGGCTGCATGCTCGTTTACGCAAATAAAAAAAGAAAATATGAAATATAAATGTTACCTTCCCCTTAAGACCAGCGAGTACATCAGTAACGTCAGTCCTGTACATGACCTGCACGGTACGCGTGGGGTCCTCCATGGAGCCCATGTTGCCGTCCAGGTACAGCGTGTGTACGTCCACATTGGGCTTGGGCAGGATCGCGTTCACTATAAGGTTCAGACGAGTCTCCACTATGTACCCGAATGAGGCGTTTGCGCCGATTCTGTTTAACGAAAGAGGGGGTAATTAAAAATAATATTTTTTTTAGTAAATGGACTAGCAATCTTTGAATAGAACAGTTAATGGGCACAGTTAGTACACATTAGTGTAAAATATGTTATAGTAGTATATAAAATATTTATGTTTAGGTTGTATGTAGTTTAATATTGTAATTTCTTTTGTAGTACCCGTTGTATTCTATTACATTTAAAAAATAATAATGTTATTTAAAAAAAACTCCTTTCTTTCATTCGATGTTTCTGATTCTGTGATGAATGGAAGGACATACGATTAGATGTGATGAACAAAAAGACAGACAAACGGATACACAGATTAATCGATCGAGGAGTCTTAGTAATAGAGATCCTGCTAGGCACGGAACTGCGAAAATAACTCTAAATTTAGCAAAAACTTGGACCCGAAAATCAGTTATATATGTCTTAGATTCAAATACCCCATATTTTTCAAACAAATTACTTACTGCCAAATACGGTCGAGGTCCATCCGGAAGCCAGCGTTGGTATTGGTCAGACCGTCATCTGATGTACTGTTGCCGAAGAATATGTCCAGGTCCACGCTCTTCTGGATTTGCTTCACTAGTTGATGTCCTAATGCCTAGGTTACACAAAACAATACATTTAATTATATGAAAAATTAAACCTTATAATTAACGAAGGGAATATATCAATTTTTAAATACATTATGCAACCATTACCAAGGGAAAAGCATATTCCACAAAAAAATATACAAAATGTTTATACAATGTCGCGTAACGTACATACAAGAAAAATCTTTTCTATTAGTTAAACTTAGATAGATAGATATTGTTATACAAAACGACTAAGGTAGAAAACCTCACATTAGTATGTCTGTAACCAATGTACAAAATATTATTTATATAATAAAAAAATAATATTATAAATAAATTTTAAATGATTTCAGTAAAAATTTACCCGTATGTATAAATCGCCAAGAAGGAAACTCCACTTAAGATCGCCGTCTCCCTTCATATCAGGTAAGTCGTATTTACAGATAAGGTATCCAGTTTTTGGTCCAAAGCTGAAATTGAAAACAAATTCTCTAAATTAGTGATATTATTATTAATTATGTTTTATTAAAGGTAGTACTGCATTTTCCTTCAGAATTTCAACCATGCCTGGATTTTTTTTACTTAAATAAACGGAATTTTTATAGTCCTCGATATTAAAATTAACTTTCATTCGTGATTTTTGGTACTTCATTGTGAGCTTATGTTTGACTTCAGGCTATATATATACTGTCATGACGCCTTAGCGCCCTTAGGACACAATCAAAATTAATTTAAATGTCTCGTTAAAATTACCACTCGATTTTTTTCAACATTATGGGATAATTTATCATTTAAAAGCATAATTTGTAAACGTATATCAACGTACACCGTACGTACGTTCAACAACGTGCACATACACACGTAACGTATTACATATTTAAAAAAACTTGGTAAAAAATAATCTTACACAAAATCAGCGTCGCCTTTCAAGAACTTAAGCCTCTGCAATGGCGTCGAAGCCTGCACACTCATAACTTTTCTCAAGTCCGGGTATGAATCTACGTGGGATTTGAAGTAGATGTCATTGTTTTTCATATGAGGGATGTCCACCTGTTAGAAATCAAATTAAATTATATCAGCTTATCATTGCGGTAAATAAGAAGTATGCTGTATATAAATATTTTAAATTGAAATAATTGCAGGCCGGTTATTAAAATACACTTGGTCTAATTTTTCATTACATTTACAAGACATTTTGCTGCATGTTCTAGATTAATTTAGTTGAAGTATAATGGGTATATACAATAACATAATGTGATAAATTATTTAATCATGATATGAAATTATTTTTAAAATAACAATGATATGCTAAAAAAACACAAAAACAATTATATGATAAAAATTTGCACAATATTACAGTAAATATATACTGTACATGTAAAATTATATACCAAACTATACTCGATATTATTTATTTTGATTCCGATTGATATTCCAATTTTCCAACAAAACATATCTTAATATAATAATAAATAAAACTCACCTTAAAGTAAATATCAGTGAAATTGCTCTCAATCTCAGCTTTAGCGTGCACGGTGGCTTGCATGGGCCCCGCGATGTGTGCGGAGAAGCCGTACACCGTGCGAGAGGTCTCGTACTTCACGCGGATGTTTATGGGCGGACCTTGGCCCTTCGGTACTAGGACTAGGGATAACTGTGGGAAAAGTAACAATATTATAGCGATAATGTTGATAGGTGCGCGGAGAAGCCGTACACCGTACGAGAGGTCTCGTACTTCACGCGGATGTTTATTGGCGGACCTTGGCCCTTAGGCACTAGGACTAGGGATAGCTGTGGATGAAGTAAGAATATTATAGCGATAAATGTTGATATGTATGTTTATGAGTGGAACTGGGCCCTTTGGCAGGATAGCTGTGGAAATAATGTCATACTTATAAATAGTAAAAGTAGTGAAGTATGTCAGGTAGAAGAACTTGTGTTAAAACTACAACAATCCGTGTGCACCGATGATATATATTTTTGAGACAATATAACTTAAATTTCCCTTCTTAAATGATAATGATATTGATATTGGCGTATTAATATTAAAGATAGATTACCTCTAGTGGATCTCTGTTGATGACTTTCCCGGAGATGGCGTATTCGTTCGTGTCCGTTACGAATGAACCTCTTATATCGTCGTTGTCAAACTCGCCGATTATCTTCATTGCTCTGGACAGAATAAAAGTTAATAATTTAAAGCGGAGAATACTACAACTTCTATATAAGTCAGCAACTTTATAATAAGGAATCTATAAAAAACCATGACATTATTTTGTCTTATAATATTATTATTACGTATTAAACGAACGCCCACTAATATGGTCGGAGCCACTGTAACGCAGAAAGCGTGCGTAAAAAATAACTTATATTACATAAATATTACATTAGTCGAATTGAAGTGTATTAATTTCTATGAATTATAAAATGGGACTCTCTCAACGGTATTCTAAAAAGAATTAAGGAATTCCTCTTTTTGTTTCTTCTTTGAAGTGGAGTAAAAAGAAATTTGAAAAAATATAATCGGGGGGAGGGGTCCCATCCAACAAATTTGCTACAGGCTTCAAACCTTACGTTTTCAAGTCAAATCCACTCACCGGAATCCTTTGTGCGGGCTCCCCACCGCAACGCTAATCGTCGTCGGTCTCTGATCGGCCTTCAACGAGTAGTAATTGTCCTCGCTAGTGAAGTCCACAGTGAGGGTCTTCTGGGAGCTCTCCTCGCCGTACAGCAGGGAGAGCTGGCAGGGCGCTAGCGCTGGTGGTAGGGCCGCTCGGGACTGGAACTTGATGTGGCGGTTGGGTGGTGGCCGCCATACTACGTCTGCGAAGGCCTGGAAACGGGGTTGGGTGGTACAATTTTATAATCTTAATTTAAAGGGACTTCGGCCAAAAGGGCGAATGTATGTTGACCAAAAGAGCCCGTGTGAGTATTTGGCCATATAACCTTTTAAGTGTATTAAAAGACTTGCTTGTGATGACTTAAGAAAGTAGGGTTACGTTAGTCTTGTAGCTCACGTATTTTTATTTTTAAATGAATAAAAGAACACTCTACATTGATATTTTTACGTAATATACTTTTGACTGTCGATACACAAGTTTTTTAATGCAAATAAATAATATAAATTTCATATCTAAATAATATAAAAGTTTCCTTTATATCTCTCTCTACACAAAATTAAATATGTAATTCATGATTTGTTTTAAATACGATTTACAGGCGCACAGGATTACAAATTGAATTACGGACCAGGTAAAAAGCTTTCTAATAAAACGATGTAATGAAAATTTCGGTGCATTTTGTATACTATATTGTAGAATTTAGTGCTCTTACATATATATCTATAACTTAATATATATCTATAACACATATATAACTTAATAAACCAATAAATTGTTTTAACTTACATAATTACTTTGATTCCCTTGTTGGATATGTATACCGCCGCCCACAACATTCTCCAAGTCCGAGAAGTCCTTCTTGAACTCCATCTTGATGAAATAGTCCTCCAAATACGGCGAAGTTAAGTTGAGGCTGCCAGAAGTCTCTACGAACGGGTCATCTAACTGTTAAAATTAATAAGGTTAATTTATTAATTGCATTTTTTTTAACTATATATATTTTATTTTATGTACTTTTGGCCCTGTTCACATAATTTATTTGTGTAGTATATACTCATACAATGCGACGTCATGACTATGAGTAGTATATGAATATTTCTCTCGCGCAGTTTATAAAAATAGTAAAAAAAATGGTTATTGGTACTATAGGAACCTTTCTACCTTGCCGTGGTTGTCGGCTATACTTGCTCATGAGGCAAGCATCTTAGTCCTTATTAGTCTTATCTTAGTCCTTAGGTAGCAATGCATCGGTGGTCAGTCTCTAGTAGGAATTAAATCTTCTCCGAGGCTGATTACAGGTCTCTCCGATTACCCCAAGACTTATCCTTAGTTGGACTGCAGTTTTCATGTTTACTACATTTTACTTTATACTACAAAAAGCGACATTGTTGTTAGTACTGTGAACGCGCCAGCTTAAGGTAACAGGGTTACACTTACTTCAAGTCTAGCTAGAGCCGTGACAGTAAAGGAAGGCATAGCGATGTCGGCGGATAGTTTCCACAGCGAGTCTTCTAATCTCGCCGATACTCTCGACTCTAGAATATAAAGTAGGTATATTTTTATTGTAGATGCAATAAATTATTATTTATTTAGTAGCAGGATTGTGTTTATCGGAATTTTAGTGACTTTTTATTAGATATGTATATATATATCTATTTTTCTCTGTTCTATCTTATTCTCTGTATATTTTCTATATTAAATTACAAACATATTAATTAAGGTCAAAATAATTTAAATCATCGAATTTACAAATACAGCATTTAAATTTGGGTACTTAAGTGTAATTTACCTAGCGAGACCAAATGCATGAAAAAAATTGAATAAGTAAATTTTTAATCCTTACTATATGTATAAGTCTCAACATCATCTCTCTTACTTTCATGAGACTTATCTTGTAGGCTTTGTTGATTATGTATGCTGCTCAACATTGGGATACAAAAATATTGCAGTCAAGCTACAAGATATATCTACACACAATACAATACAAGATATATAGCGATATATCTCTCCTAATAGTATTATATCATTTTAAATCAAATTTACTATAATATATAATATTAGTTGTTATAAAATGATTAATAGTTTACCTAAAGCTGGCAATACTGCCAGTGGAGTGGCGACGCCGACAGACGCTAAGTACGATTGGTATGCGTCATCCGCCCCACTTTCGTATTCGTAATAGATTTTATACGATATCTGTAAAATACAACATGTATAAGGTAATAATAAAAAGGTAATAAGTAAAAATTATATTAATCTTAAATCTAAATGAGTGAAATATTATTCTTTTTTTAAATCTACCAATAAGGCATAATCAAATGACCCGTTCATTTGACTAACATACGACTTAATATGAAATAATTTGTGGTTAAATATTGTTGCCATGCCACGTGACATTAAAAGCTTTATAACATAGCAAAAAACATTGTGAATGAATTTTCATAATAGCATCTTTTTATATTTCATATGCGAATAATTTGATTAATATACATTGTACTCACCTCATGCCAATAAGTCCCGTTATAAAGAAGCGCAACACAAGTCACGTTGAACTTCTCCCCGAATATGATATCCACCGTATAAACGGACTTCACTTCCTTTATCGCTTCGAAAGGCGTCACCAAGTTCAGCGTATTTCGAAACAGTGTGTATTCCTAAAAAAAAATAACAACTTTCATGATTATGTATGTTTATGTAATGCGTACACATGTTTGTACATTCGGACACACACCCACTCCCACACGCACACACACACACACATGCACCAAATACACATAAATACTTATAAGCCGTATATAGGCAAACAAACAAGCATACGCAGAGAAAGCAGACAGGGTCAGGGTTAACATACCTCCATGATGAAAACGTCGGTTAAAACAATGGGTGGCTTCTCGGGTAGGTGTAGAGTTGCATTCGCCTCCAATATTTGTTCGTCATTGGGGCCGACAAACTGTAATTTAAGCAATATGTTTATTTTTTACTTAATTACTGCAAAAAATCGCCCCTGGATCAAAACTGACAGTTTTCCTAAATACCATGAACGTAATTTACATTGCATAAATGTATAAAATTTGTTTTTAATATAAGTGCATTAGCAGTCACAGTGAGGAGTCTCGTCGGAAAGAGAAAAGCCGGTTTGGCTGTGCAGGGTTCTCTGAAAATCTCTTCATCTTTTCTGTTATGCTATTCTTAAAATGCATAAGGAGATGGTTCCATTTGCAATGCCTCACCAATATCCCTTGAGACCACCCGTGTGTCTCAAGGCGTCAAAAGGTTTGGTGTGTCGTGGATCTCAAGGCGTAGTGTCAAAGGGGCTGGTGTGGGTTGTAGGCGCGGGAGACCAAATTCCCTTGGCCTCAACTGTACGACTCCCTGGTCTTACTCCGGTCTCTTTATTTGGTATGGCAAGCGTGCAACGGGATGTTAAGCTAGTTGGCGGGACTGCCTCTAAAGTCAGAGTTTATAAGTGTTTCCATGTATTGACCGGCGGACAGCCAGCGGCCGGCCGTTTCACTTTTTTTGGACCCTACGCCAACATACCAAGTCCTCATGAAGCAGTAACGCTTTGAAGAGCTGTGGACCTGTCGAAATTCTCCAACACGAAATTCTATTGATAGCTTTGTGATCTTGTACCTAGACCTATATCTAAACAATGCTATTACCTTCATAAGATGCGAGTGGAACGTGACAGTGGGGTAGTACAGCGTGTCGAGCGTGACGCTGGCGGCCGTGTCGAAGTTCTCCAGGATGAGGTTCTGTTGCGGCGCCGCGTTGCGGTAGAAGTCCTGCACCACGTCCAGGAGGCCTTTCCCGTTGTCCACTAGCAGGATGGCTACGCCGAACTGGATAAAACGTTATAGGAATATTTTTTTATATATCATACTCATAATTATACATGTGCGTTCTTAAATTCATTTTTATACATATACTAGCTGACCCGGCAAACGTTGTTCTGCCATATCAAATATTACTGAATTTCCCGTAGGAATGAGCGATTTTCCCCAGTAAAAAGTATTCTAAATGATCCGTCCAGTAGTTTCGGAGGTTAGCCTGGACAAATAGACAAACAGACACACAATAAAATTAAAAAAACATTGAAGAGTGTTCTAATACTATTTTATCTATTGACGGATGACATATATATTAGCTGACCCAGCAAACGTTGTTCTGCCATAAAAAAAATAATTATAAAAAAATG
>DWNR01003176.1:0-12074 GCA_018250455.1 Polygonus leo | reverse complement strand
GCACTCGGAGGACGGGACCGTTGTGCCTCGATAGTGCCTCGAGCGACGCGGGCGACATCACACTTGCTACTTTAAAACGCGATTATTATTTCATAATATTAGTACTAATATGACAATTCATATGTCCTATGCTTGAGCTGTGCGATCTTCATCAACAGACGATTAAAAAAAAGAGGTTTAAGCTTTGTTTTTAAGGTATATATGAGATTTTTATGCGGAATAAGCTAACTAGTAAGGTGTCTACCAGTTGATAGAAGTTAATTGGTACCCAAGTACAATCGTAATTGGGAATGTTTCCTGGACGGCAGCGACCACTTATTACCAGAAAGATAACATGCTCGTTTGAAAAAAATAAGTACCCATTAAATTACCGGTTCCCCGAATGCGAACAAGTCGGGTTTTCCGATGTTTCCCGTGCAGCGATATAGAAAATTAGCAATAAGCGTTTGAGTTGGGCACTCGGAGGACGGGACCATTGTGCATCGATAGTGCCTCGAGCGACGCGGGCGACATCACACTTGCGACTTTAATACATGATTATTTTGTCATCATAACCTCATGTATACAAGAATTCATATGTCCTACGTGTGAGCTGTGCGATTTTCATCAACAGACGATTAAAAAAGAGGTTTAAACGTTGTTTTTAAAGATATATATGAGATTTTTATGCGGAATAAGCTAACTAGCAAGGTGTCTACCAGTTGATAGAAGTTAATTAGTACCCAAACACAATCGTAATTGGGAATGTTTCCTGGACGGCAGCGACCATTTATTACCAGGTGGATAAAATGCTCGTTTAAAAAAAAATAATAATAAGTACCCATTAAATTACCGGTTCCCCGAACGCGAACAAGCCGGTATTTCCAATGACTCCCGTGCAGCGATATAGAAAATTGGCAATAGGCATTTGAGTTGGGCACTCGGAGGACGGGACCGTTGTGCCTCGATAGTGCCTCGAGCGACGCGGGCGATACCACACTTTCGACTTTAAAACGCGATTATCATTTCATACCTCATATATATGTATAAGGATTCAAATGTTCTACGTTTGAGCTGTGTGATGTTTATCAACAGATGATTGAAAAAAGAGGTTTGAACTTTATGTTTTTAAGGTATATATGAGATTTCTATGCGGAATAAGCAAACTAGCAAGCCGTCTTCTAGTTGATCATTACCGTCGGTGGATATTATTATGTGATCAACTATTTCGATTCTTGAACGGAGCTCTCGATAAAACTCTGGTACTTGTAAGTACGAAGACATTCGCCTCTTATTTAAGTATGGTCGGCAACTACTTCTCTCTAACAGAATTACTTTACAGACGATAAAAATTTTGGTAGTAAGAACTACACTGGTCACATAGGTAGAAAATGCCAAAGAATAAATAGTACTTATTTATTCTTTGGACATTTTATAATTTTAAGTTACCGGTACAAAGGTATATTAAACAGAATTACCGGAACAATCCGGTATTTCCGAAGTGCAGCGATATAGAAAATTGGCAATAAGCGTTTGAGATGGGCACTCGGAGGACGGGACCGTCATGTTCCGATAGTGCCCCGAGCGACGCGCTCCATATCACACTTGCGACTTTAATACACGATTATGCGATAATGTGTTTTCATACATTTTCATATCCTCAATAGAAAGTCCTGTGCGAAATAAATTTTGATTTTCAGTCCTGTTTAAACAATACCATTTTCATCAGTCCGCTGATTTCAAAAGCAAAAATTTGAATTTTATTTAATCTGAGAGCAAAAAATATTTATTTATTTATTGCTGCCAAATAGACTTTAGATGGATGGTAGACCAGTTGGCGATGTAGAAAATCGGCATTAAGCGTTTGAGTTGGACACTCGGGCCACAAGGAGGATAAGTCCGTGGTGCCTCGATAGTCGTCGCGCTCCATACCACACTCGCGACTTTAAATACGCGATTATGCGATTACAAGATATATAAATATATTCATTATATTTTAGCAAGACGTTTCAATAGACATAATGAATGAATTAATAAATTTAACTATAACACAATAATCTCAAAAAAAAAATTGATGAACTGATAGAGTTCTATCTACGTTGTCGTTATTCCTCGTAGTCGATAGGCAAAGCTTATGGACGATACAAACCACATAATGTATACATTTACATACTTACCTATAGTTTTTAGGGTTCTGTACCCAAAAGCCAACGGGAGTTAACGACATTGTTAAGACTTCGCTGGCCATCCGTCCATCTGTCACATTTCTAATTGGTTGGAGTATATTAATTTTATGGCTGCTATCATAACAAATATTTATTTATAGAACACTAAATAAATTAGTTACGATAAAGCCGGCATTTTCGACGTTTTTTTAATTGATACCGCTAGTATGAATCCTGAACACGTTAACTCATAAATTATTGTTACAGAACACTTTGTGCGATTCCATCTAGCACTTGGCATATTACAATAAAATACAAAATGTTTTATGCCAGTCTGATACTTTTTATTCGATATTTGTTTTATATTGAATAAAAAATACCTGAACAAACGGCTTATGGGTACGACAAATGTGATTATGTTTCAGGTGATTCGGCGACATTTGTTCGATTTATTTAATACAGTTATCTTATAAAGTTCATTCTTGATGCATAAAATATACAGTATTTCTTAAGCGAATGTTTAATTACATATCGCTACTATTGAATTTTACAGACACCAGCGCCACTTTTCGCGCGCCATTCCACAAAACTTACAATTAACCAATTGATTTTAAACAAAAAGCGGTGGAATTCACTCGCAGAAGTAGTTTAAATAAAAAAGAAACGAGTTCAATATATCAGAGGTCGGTTGTCATCGAGTTGAAATTAATAAAGTTTGAGCAAACGCTGGTCATTAAAGAGTCATTTGTGAACAGAAACTCGTTGGAACCAAAATAGTATGTCGGAAGTCTATGTTTTAAATGCTAGGTTGCAAGTAGTAAATTAATTATTTAATTCTTTGGGTTCCCTAAATAGTAGAAAATAAATTAATACCAAAAATCACTTTATTTTTGTTCTATCGTAGAATGGCAAAACATAATCTCAATGATATTATGTATGGCTACTAACGCAAAAATTGAAGATTATGTATGGGTTCGATTTCGATCAAAATGTACTTACATGAACTGCCAATGCGATGTGACAGACGAAAGAAAGAAAGGAATAGCAAATAAAAAAAATGGAAAGCAATATTTTCGTTAGGAATGCGATAAGAATAGAACTCATTGGACTTTTTCGCGCTACATGTTCAGCACACAATTCAACAATTATCTACGATAGGAGTTGCATAACTATTGTATGTAATACCATAGGATATACACGTATGTGTGCTAATATGAACACTGATTAGAGGGCCAGACCCCTGACACCGCGAGTCCCATTTACAACGTACATAAATACTCGTACACCGATTAGTGGCACGGAACCCTCAGTTCGCGAGATCCATTTACACTTGATCATATTTATCACAGGGGACTAGCGGGAAACATTCGTTTAACGTAGTAGTTACTGCAGCCCATGGATGTCTGGGACTAAATGTAAAACTGGCGTCAAATAATTGAACTAATCTGTTGTAAAATATCAATCATAATTAAAGAAATCATTATAGGGTACCCCAATATTGCCCGAATATAGGAGGTAGGCGTGCTTTTGTCAATCATAAAAATTAAAAAAACGTCGAAGTGGTCTTTGAGATATAATTATAATTACGTTGCTACATTTATTAAATACATTGATCTCATATTGGTTAATTTTACTGTTATTTTTTATTTTCGAGGAAACCTCGATAGCCCTGCCATCGATTGTGATACCAAATGGTAACTTATACCATGACTGCCGTTTAAGCATGAAACATACTCAAATTTCAAATTTAAATTGATTTTTTCTAAAAAAAAATGAATGAATTGAAATTATTATTTGAAAGATGTTTTGATTTATTTTTATTCTGTAAATGGGAGCAAAAGTCCAATATTTAAACCCTACAAGACCCACCAGGGCAATTAAGAATAACAAAAAAATAGAATAGAATAGTTGTGAAAGTGGAAGAAGCTTGGCAAGTATGCCAGAGCCGTGCCGTTTGACACTCTATACTCTGCCTACCATGTTACGGATTCGGCGTGAAGATGTGTGTGTGCCTGTGTAACAATAATAATAAAGAAATATCTTTAAACCGTGTAGTGAAGTGTGAATGGAACTAATAAGATTTTCCGTTGATTTTTCACGCGCCAAATGGATTTTGTTCGTGTAATTACATAATTATTTGAAGTTGGACGGACAACTTTGAATATCAATTATTACATACAAAACTTGACTACAAAGTAACAAAAAAAACATAACTGAAGAATTGTACTCAATGTTTTTAGCAGCTTACCTTACATTTAAGAAAACGAAATGTTTTCATCGATTCCCTTTTAATTTCTTTTATTTATTAAATACCATTATCAAATCTTACTGTAAAAGTAATAAAATCTAACTATGACTAAATTACAACTTAACAATTCCACTACATATCGTTTTTGTGTCCAAGTTTCATGTACTTTGTCACAAGAACTTACTTTACTGCTTATGAATGTGACAAAAAATAATCTACTGCTTGGTTGGTCAAACGTCTTTGTCATTAGGGCTACTACACCATGACACAGAGTATTTCTTGTAAGAATACTTGTTTATTGGTACACATAGAACATAGGACAGGGGTTCCCAAACTTTTTCAGTTTGCGGCCACTTACAGGTTATTATTGTGCGTGACAATACTAGCCCCCTAGTTACGCGAAATGTAATGATCCTAGGACGATATGCAAAAAAATAAAACTTAGGCCACGGCGCCCCTCTTTACTCATAACGGCGCACCAAGGCGCCGCGGCACACACTTAGAAAACCCCTGTCATGAGTATAACAAATATCCTATCCTATACTATAAGTATTGTTATACTTATAGTATAGGATAGGATATTATAGATAGATACGAGATATAAATATCCTATCCTATGTTTCTTAGGATAGGATATTTATATCTCGTTATATTGCATCAACATATATAATAAAAAAGTTACTAACTGCAAATTTGACGACGTTGTCTACCCGATGGTAAGTGATCACTACTACCTATGGATATTTGCAACCAACCCCAAGTCAGATTCACACACTTTTCCCGCTCTAGGCGTTGTGTGCAAATATAGCCTGCAACGACGTCTCTCCAAAAAACCTTCTTTATGTGTCTTTAAGCATATAAATATTAGAATATTTCTTTAAGGCATGTCAACAAAATGAATTATTATGACTAAGTCTTAACCCTATGACAAGAACACATAATGGTAAGGTAGTTCGCATACAATTTTGTAAATACATTACGTTATTATGTAAAATAATATACACAGATTTTTTTGTAACAATAACAGTAAGTAAGAATTATTTAAACTTTCATACTTTTGCATCTTTATTTTTATTAAATGAATCGCTATCGTCATCTCCAACCGCATCAAAAACATTAAAAGCGTAATTTTTTAAACATCTCTGTTTTAAGTGATTTTGTATTGTAACTATATTTGGGTTTTAAAAATGAAAGTGCTGCAGGTTTTGAACTTTTAAAAATATTTTTTGTGGAGAGATACAAACTATACAATATTCAACTGAATTATGTGATAAAGTCTTTGTTATCTAAGTATTTAATATTTTAAAATAATATAGCGGAACTAGCTTTTGCCCGCAACTTCGTCCGCGTAGAAATCGAAAACCTCTTAGAGGTAAAATTTTGAAAAATCCTGTCTTAGTGCTCACTTACATCATGAAAGGAACCCCTGTACCAAATTTCAAGTTTCTAGGTACAGTAGTTTCGGCCGTACGCTGATATGTCAGTCAGTTAATCAGTTTTGCCTTTTATATATATATATATAGATTACCTTGCAGTTTTAAAAATTCTTAACATACTTCAGGCTGAAGAATTTTACGAGATTTTCTAATCGATGTATAGTACTCTTAAGTTTCATTTTAAATGATATTTTAAGCTTCATCCGCTTACACACACATTTACAAAACTGTGCCGGGTGTCTATACAATTTGTAATTCTTTTTGATTAAGTTTAAAAATTACAGCTTACGTCCACATTGATTTGAAACTCGCAACGGAACTATAAAACCTGGTTGAGTCTCAAAAGTTTCCGAAATATTATGCATCCAATAAAATTATTAAAATAAAAGGTAATCATGTAACTACAACTAATAATAAAATATGGTTAAGGTTTAAGAAATATTATAATTGTTGAACAATTATTCCTAAATAGACTTATTTTTTTTGGATATCTGTTTTACTTTATTTACTTGTTTATCAATCTTTAAGATATCTTAGAGGTTATTGAGACAAAAGTTGGTCCTTTTAGAACTCCAAAAATTTTTTATTCCTTAGTCGACTAATGCCTTTTATAATCTGTTACTGATGTTTCAAATCAACCGACTGCGCTCCATAGAAAGTTCGATTCATTTTCGTGAGTCGATAGTAAATAAGCGCGGGAAGTGAATAGCCAAAGAGTGGCCAGTCTGCTCTTTGCTATCCAATCGAAAAGCTAACGGCATAACTCTGAAAAACCACCGGGAATTTGGGAAAATAAAATCTTTTGGATATTTTCGTCACTATTCTGATGAATATGGTTTGAAAGTTTTGCTAAACGAGAAACTGACAACACTCAAACAAGGAATGTAAATAATTAATGTACGTACGTACGTACGAACAGATGTAATCTTATTATTAGACTCTAGAAACTTAAATCGTTGGGAGAAAGCATTAATGACCAGAATATCTTTAAAAAATGTAATAATCTAAATGTTGTTAAAGCGTAGACGCTCAACAACCATGTTTTATCGTTTAAAGGTAGCAAACATATGTATGCAGTCCATTTGATAGTAAGTGGTCACTGTCGCCCATGGACATTAGTAATTGTCCAATGAGTTTTGTTACAGCCTCGCTACCCTTAAGGATTTAGTGCAAAGATGAGAACAAGTATGGTATGTTTTTGTCAATTTTTAATTCAAATTTTAACACCCTTATGTACATCTATATATACATCTATATAAATTTAAACAAAGATAGATTCTACAAAGCTAGTGATAACATTACTCTAACAGTCAAAATAAAAAATACATACTAATTGTCGCTATTTTAATTTCTAGTAATCTATGCGAGATAGGTTGGTGAAACCATGAATGAATGAAGCATACCTAGTAAAATTATTTTTGCCAAATACATATTTAAATGTGTGGTGCGGTTCATCTCCGAAATTAATCATAAACAAGAATTTATAATCGGACGCTAGATTGCTTATCGGCTAAGCCGACGCGGACGGTTAATTTTAACAAGTAATTAGCTGGCGAACTGAGTTTGACACATGAGTTTTATTTCCTGTTTTTATCCATATTTGTCGGAATGTTCCTAATTTTTCCATTAAGGTTCCATACTTAAAAAATGCCATGCCATGCTAAAGATTTTTTTGTTTTTACGCTGTCCGTATTCCGCCTGTCATAAGTCTTTAGTTTTTGATCCTTAATAGTTGATTTTTTTTGCATTATGTGTACGTATTAAGTACTATAGTCGCTACGAAAATTAATATTGTAAATAAAAAAAAAATACCTTTTACTTTAGAAACTATAAAATGTAATTCAACGCCATCTAGTTTTTCAATTAACATTGCAATTAACATGGCCATTTTTAGCAATCCGTAAACAACCCTTCGCATTGCGAGTCCTACCCGTACTTGAGACTATTATTTTTGTATGGATAATAAGTTTTTTTCATGTATAAAAAATCAATTAACGTAATATCGCCATCGAAAAAAAAACGCTTATCGCGAGTACCCGTTATATTATAAAATTAAAAATGTGCAAATTCCACAATGAAATTAGTTTAAAATCATAGTTTACACTCATAAATTGACGATAGGTCATTTAATTCATTTAAAGTGTCGCCAAAGTAATCCCAAATTACTGTGTTAAAATATTTAAAATGAATGGTGAAATTTGAAATTTTGCCACATGGTATAAATCATGCAATTTGAACAGGTAGGTACCAACACTACCACCCTCATGATACTCAGTAAAGCATTTTTTTTCATAGAGGCGTGGTTACAGGCTAAACTTACACACAAGGCGATCATCTTGGTTCTTAGCGGTATCAACGTATTTGTGCAATGCAACTGAATATTTACTTATGCTATGCTTTATGTTGAGAATAAAAGTATTCTTTCTTTCTTCTTTCAACAAACCAATTGATGATAGGTCGTAGTAAAATCAAATACGAAGCTCCAGTCATGCTGGAAAGTTTCGCAGTGTCCGGTATTTGCAGTCAGCTATTTGAGAACCAGTGGTGAAGCTATGGCGGCGCTAGTTCGAAAACTAGGCTTTGGTCGCCAGTACATCGTATAGCACTGCACCGTATTTGTCTTACTAGCGATTTTACACTATTTGAGCTAAATTTTGGGTACCCACGCGATATTTTAAATGAAATAAAATGTTTGGTTAAATTTTGCCATATGGTAGAACCCGTGAAGTTCGACCGGGGAGTTACCACCGCTGTTCTTCATGAAGCGATTCTTGTATTTCAGAGAGGCGTGCTTGCCGGTTATATGTAATTTATATACGCGAACTTTGTAGTACTCAGAGGTAGCAACGCACCTGCGGTCAACCTCAGGTATGATAGAGCTAATTGGGATCTTTTTTGGAGATCTGCACTGTACATAGGACAACCTTTATGTGCTTTTTGATCCATCCATCATCTTAATCGAATTGTGTATCAATTCCTTGTGTGTAAACCAAAATTTGGTTTTTGTTTGAGCTTTGTTAGAAAAAGACAACAGTGATTATAATTAGTTACTTACCATTATGCATCATGGAATGTATAGTCGTCGTATGAATTTAATTTAATTACTACGATTAATTCGCAATTTCCTTTTTCGTTTTTCACAAATATACCATTATTGTAAGTAGTACCGATAAAATAAATGTTTTTAAATTCGTCTTACTAGTATTTGACTTGAAATCGTTCGAAGTCAAGGATTTTACTGATCGTCTTCTATTTCTATGACTCGTCAAATAAAATAATTCATCTACGTCATACAGTTTTTGTTGCATGTGATTTTATAACCTGTCTCGTGAGCAACGAATTGTGACGATAAATACTAAACTTCAAGATGTTTGTATTACAAATATTCCGTGCAGAGTTAAAAATCTATGTTACAAGTAAAAACAGAAACTAGTTTCCATTTCTATACTGAGGGGTTCGAAAAAACGTACCATTGAAATCTATGAACAGCCCTAAGACTGCTACATTTTTGGTTTGAAGTGTTAAGTATGACAGTTGTATCGAAGTAATCTGTCAATTACTTTTTATCTACGACTTCTGAATGTTACGACAGACGGAGACAGACAGAGTTTGTATTATATTAAATACAACCTACTTAATATAAGACAAACTGTAACTTACCTAAACTGAACATTAGTTTTCTGCAAAAAATAAATGGAACCTAACTATATGTAACTTAACGAATATGTTGTTTCTTTGAAAAATTGGTAGTGGTGGGCAAAGACCTAGAGGCCGATCATTTTGGGACTTCCGGTAACAGCTGCTCTCAGGCAAGCCGAAGGCAGGGTGGCGTGGAGGCAGCTCATCAGAACATCCACCGACACTTACCAGAACGGGCACGACCTTCAGTAATGAAGAAAACCACCAAGAAGAAGTTTCTTTGAGTTTACTTTACGGTAACATTTAACCGGATATTTTTACATTACGTCCAGTCGTCAGCAGTCGTCATAAAATTGCACTCTTGTTGGACTGGCATCATGCAATGATAAATGACACGACACATGCAACGCATCACTTCATTTATCTTCGGCCGTAAAAAGTTATCACTCTTCGTGCTGTCCAGAAAGTAAAACAGCTAATGGATGTGGAAATAATGCACACTGAAAACGTGATTTTAATACCAAAACCAGTTATGACAATTAAATTAAATGATTTTTCGTTACAACATGACCCATATCCCTTATTGTGTAAAATGTGTAAATGAAAGAGATATCTAGGAAACGGGAGTGTTATTCTATGCCGAAAACACGCGGTAAATGTTCTAGTAAAATCAACAGTGTATTTTTAATTCTATCTAAAGAAATGTCCATTACTATTGAGGTGATGGTGTAACCGAAAATCGGTCGACTTTTGAATAGTAATAAAAAAACTTTTTTAAATATTTTAAATCACCTCATCAAGATCTCGTATATAGCCCTATTTTAAAAAATCGGATGAGAAAACTAAATATATATATTTCTATGTTTTCTGTTTATGCTATAAATAAAAAATTACATTGTAGAAAATTTGAAGTGGAATAAATCGAAAAATGAATAAACAGACAGAATTTCGCTTTCATATTAGTAAGTATCTGAAATCCAGGCACTCGCTTGGATGGGATGTTCATTAAGATCTGGAGATTGGCGAATTAATTCCACCCAATTTATTATCACTCGTAGTTAATTTCCGGTAGTGCCGACGCAAATATGTCTCCCCAAATATAATAAATATGCCGCTAAAATCCACTCGTGGATGACGTATTCGACGCCATATTAGACGCGGGATTCAAGACCATAAGTTAACTCTGATAATATCTTTTTTATGGTGTACAGGTAGCAAGCGAGCATGGACTGCATGCATCCTAGTGGTTCCACCATGGTAAGTGACCACTATCGCCCATGGATCCAGCCCTAAATACGATGAAATCATATAAGCTTGACCACGAATGTTGTACTAACGTTGTTTTGGTAAATCTTTCTGTGGCCTGTAGTGGGTAACAAAGTATTGTTTGTCCCCGCCTGCAGCATCTTAAAATATTTAGTTTAACTAATTTGAATATACATAGAAGTTATTTCAGTATTTAAAGTAGTTGAAGAATTTTTTGTAGTTTTGCAGACGCGTGGATTCCAACTATACCTATTTACCCACGTAGCGACTACTTTAGTTAAATTTTATAACGTCCGTGGTCCATCTCAGGTACAAATCATTCGTACTTGGATTGTTTACAGATGTGGACGGCAGTAACCACTTACCTTCAAGTGGACAGCCGTGCTCGTTTGCTACTCCAAAACTATTAAATATCGCGATGTGAAACTCTGATAATGAAAATTTCGTAGTACAGTTAACTAAGAACGGTCTAGACTTCCGCTGTACCATCAAATAATTATCAAGCTTCAAAGTTAGCGAACTACTTGCTCCGGAGTACTCACTTAGTTATTTTAGCCACCTGAATTTGAACGTTGCATCAAGGAACTCGTGTTATGGAATATCGTATAGACATTTATAATGCAAACTGAGGCCAAAGAATTTCATTTCATACCTTTACGTGCAAAATGAGAGTAAAAAATTACTTTCCGCCTTGTTGTGACTTACTTTAAGTCTTCTTCATATTAAGGTAGCAAACGTGCATGCAGTCCGTCTGACGGTCACTGCCGCCTATGGACATCGGTAATCATCCCCAAGTACGGTTAAATCACACCTAAGTTTGATCATAGATGCGTTGCTACCCATGATGACTAAGATGTTCGCCTCATGTTTAAGTATAGCCGGCAACCACGCCTCTCCAAACCGAAACACAATACATTGCTTCACGGATTATTATTACGGCATTGGTACTTCCCCGGTCGAACTACATGAGTTCTACCACCTAGCAAAGCTCGAGTTCAACCAGGGACGTATCACCGGCTTCCTCGTAATCCTCCGTGAAGCAATTTTTGTTGTTTTGGACAGGCGTAGTTGCCAGCTAAACTTACACACGAGGCAAACATTTTAGTCCTCAGGATTAGCAACACTGTACATCTTAGAGGCGATTCATTCGTTTTTTGGGTTGGTGACAGATGTCCATGGACGACAGTAACCACTTATCAGGTGGACTGCACTCGTTTGCTACCTTAATAGGATAAAGATATATAGTCCAGGTGGTAGAACTCATTTAGTACGACCGGGGAGGTACCACCGCCACCCTCATAATCCTCCGTGAAGCAATTTATTGTGTTTCGGTATGGAGAG
>DWNR01003175.1:0-12074 GCA_018250455.1 Polygonus leo | reverse complement strand
GATGCATTGGCGGTCCCTCTGGTGCTGCAAATGTCTATAGGCGACGGTGACTACTTACCATCAGGTAGCCCGTCTGCCTTATCGCTAGGTTTAGAAAAAAAAAATGAATAATCGCAAGGTAATGCCTGATACTATTGACTGACATTTATCAAGTTTCACCTTATATTGACAAGATAAGACCCTCAGAGCCACGAACTCGTCGAACTACAAAGCGTCAGCCACGGAAACTCACTATGATTGATTTTAAATAGTTTTGAAGTGAAGGTAGGTGAAGTTTATAAATACTAAGTCTTGTTTGAAATATGTGTTTAGTTTGCAACTTTTAGTTTTAAGTATAAAATGGCCTTAATGGGTTTGGAATGGAACCGTTAACTTTTCAAATCGAACCAATAATGCACCTCGTGTAGTTCGACCGGGGAGAAGTATCCGCTACGGAGGATTATGAGTCCTTCGTGAAGCAATTCTAGTGTTTCGGTTGAGAGACGTAGTTATACCTATACACAAGTCGAAGGTCTTAGTCATCAGGGGCAGCAACGCATCTTTGATCAAAGATTAGGTATGATTTAATCGTACATAGGGATGATGATGATGTCTATGGGCGGCAGTGATGACTCAACATCAGGTGGACTGCATGATCATTTGTTACCTTGATACGATAAAAAAATCTACCGATCTCGTCATTGTATGGGATGGATACGTTCTTCTTCACGCTAAACAAATGCTAAATTCGTAAACAAACCTCAGTGATTTTATTTGGAAGATGCTTTTATGAATGTAAAGGTTTCCTAGCGGTGTTTTCCTTCACCAAAAAGCAAGTGATAATAAATTTCTATTACAAGCATAATGAGAGATAGTGATAAGCATTACCAACTATTTACATATTACAAATCAAATCTCAAGCCCTTAGGACTTGAAAAAAAGTCTCGAAACTCAAACCTTATCTGAAATTTTATTATAAAGGTACAATAGCCCTAAGTTACAAGTTCGTCCTATCTTTGAATACTCGTCAATGAACCCAGTCAAGTACGAAGTAAGACGAACTTCCCAAACTTTCATATTTCACACAATGGCTCAATTTGGCGACTTGCCTGCGTGCGACGCGATGAGGGTTAATTGAAAACTGTCTATTGTAACAGTTTTGGGACCACTTGCACCAAAAAACAAGTATCAAGCCACAATATTTGATCCGTCCCACCTTTTTACCCCTCAGGACCCAACCTAAGCTAACGACTATCAGTGACGTATTTGTTAGTATGAGAAAGTACAACCTAGCTCCTTATAATGAGCAACGCCTTGGCACAGGCGCAAAAAATTTGCGTAATTAGCCTTACATTTTTGTGGTACCCTATATTTTGTGAAGGGCCTAAAACATATGTTACATCAGAGGAGTCGCTAATGCATCGGCTTTTTAGACGCATCTTCTTGAAAGACCCCCTTACAAATGTTGAAAGTTAAAAAAAGAACTTTTCAATAAACTAGCTGTTAAGGTAAACCATAAAAAAACTTTTGAAATTTAGTTAAGTAGCCTATTAAAGCACTCCCACATCCTTTAAGCCACGGACATTTATGAAGTTCCATCTCACATCGACGGGACCTTCGGAGTTAGGAACTAGTTACGACGCAGCGCCACTTGGAAACTTACTATGATTGATTTTAAATAGTTGTGAAGCGAAGACAGGTAAAGTAACATTTATTTATCTGTAGCACAGTACAAACATGGAATTCCATATTTCTACTGTCTCTGTAATTTGATTTGTTTGTTCATCTTTTCACCGTCGATGTTGATTTTTTTTTAATTTTCTTTGTCCATCATGGAGTGACGTCATTTCGGATTCTATGACAGATTTGACGTTTTGAGGCTATATCACTATTCTTTTTTTTAATAGCTGTTAAAATACTATTCCATTTTCTGGTACGTTGTGACGTCATATGAGATGCCATGACTGATTTTAGCGTTTCTAGGTAAAAGTAAATTGAGTTTTGAAAGTACGTATTGTAGATGTGGCAAAATAAAAAGTAGCTATTTTGGTAATGTAAGTATTAAGGTAAATCATTATAACAAACTTTTCAAATTTAGTTAAGTAGCCTATTAAAGCACTTCCATATATTCCTAGCGACTGACATTTATGAAGTTCCAACTCACATCGACGGGACCTTCAGATTTAGGAACTACTTACGACGCAGCGCTACTTAGAAACTTACTATGATTGATTTTAAATAGTTTTCAAGCGAAGGTGTAGTAACAAATACTTGTCTAAAGTTTGATTTGCTTGTTTAAAGAGGCTTGAGCTACTTTCAATATTGGGTTGTTCTTCGTCGAATGATCATACTGTAAGCAAGCGATTTTTTGCTAAAATAAATCAAGCCTCATTTGCTTCGCTTTGCGATTTTTGTTCTAAAATGAACTATACTGGTCATTGCTGTATCCTAATTTATATACAAATATCAAGTTAATCCACGAATTACAATAAAAAAATACAATCCCATTTCTATTTTAATATATTATCTAGGAAGTTTCACACTTATCAGGATATAGAGCGTATTTCTAATTTCCTCGTTTCAGGTTATTATTTTTTTTTCTTGAGATCATATCTGAGGGATTGTTGTAGGTACATGTGCATGGTTATTCAGGAGCCAATGCCACGTCTTCACGGTGTTGTTTATTAGGCATTTGTATGTTAGCCAAAAAAATCGGTTGCGGATGCCTCTTATAGAATTTCAGCTCCCATGGGCAATCCTATTATAGATTGATATTAGTTTACCATGGGCAACAGCAACTGCTTATCATCAACTGCTAAACTATTTGCTTGCTGCTTATAAAATTGTAAATTTTTACCTTGAATTTTATAAATCTCTTTGAAACTAGTATTTTGTCTAGTGTCCCAATGCGGATCATTCCGTAACAATGGAGGATATCTCTCTAAACAGAGAGTAATGTGTTCATTAGGTTGAGAAAATAAATGAAATGGATCGTATTGGGTATTTATTTGAAAGGAACTATTTCCAATAAATTGACGTAGGTTTTCATTAACGAATTCCTCAACTGAGAAGGCATTCGGTATCGTAGATATGTCTTGATGGAGGATAAACCATATCACTTAATAATTGTGTAGTGATTTATTAACGGACTAAATATAAATATTAAATCTCATTAAAACTATAAAGGATTTCAAATTTTTAGTTTATACTCTCTAGGGATCAAGTTGGCTATAGCCTAAATTTTTGTAGTAAGTAGATGAAATAGTAACAACACACACATCTTCACGTCAAATCTCTAACGGGGTATCAAGTAGGTATAGGCAGAGAGCATCGAGTGCCAAACGGCACGGTTCTAGCATACTTGCCTAGCAACAAGTCCAACTGGCAATATATTATTACACTGCCATCTTTTTTTCACACTTTGCAACGTGGCTATTCTTTATAACAATATACCTTAACCTGTAAAGCGCGGATCACTGGTGATCTATAGCATTCGAAGTGATTCCAGAAGTTTTCACGTACTTGCAGAATAATTCACAAAAAGTTTCAGTAACTATATATTTTCAGTATTTCAAAACCACTGGTTCAGGAATTTAATAAAGCGTACAAAAAATCTCAGTTTACAATATTACTTAGTTTTATTTTTTTTTAAATATATGTTTTTTATATAATTTACGATCTTTCGTTTGGACATATTACTAATTAATGGTCAGGAAAATGTACAGGATTTAAATCACCCCAAAGTGATTTATTATTGGCCGAGCCGTCGAATCAGTGAGATCGTTTACAAAATTAATGGGTTTCATGTGAACGAATGAATTTAAATGATATTTTCTGTTCACAAAATAATTCTGCATAATTAATTGAAAAAAATTCCAATGCTAATCAATACTGATATTGAATGAAAGGAATATTTGAATTAAATATTTCCCGTCATAAGAATCGAAACGACTGTTTTTTTAATATATATTTTTTTACTGTTAAAGGTAGCAAACGAGTACGTAGTCCACCTGATGGTAAGTGGCAACTGCTGCTCATAGATATTAGTAGTCATGCCCAAGTACGATTGACCCAAGGTTGTCAACAGATGCGTTATTATTTTGAGGACTAAGATGTTCACCTCGTTTGTAAGTATAGCCGGCAACCGGTATAAACACCTGAATCAAAAAATCGCTTTATTGTGAAACTCAGTTCAAATTTATATAATTTACATATTTACAGCCAGGAAATAATGGTCAGGAAAGTGTACACAACGTAACAAAGTTGCAGGTGGTAGAATTCGTGTAGTTCGACTGCGGAGGTACCACCGCCACCCTCATAATCCTCCGTAAAGCAATTTATTGTGTTTCGATTTTTGGCCCAGCTGTCGAATCAGTGAAATTGTTTACAAAATTAATGGATATTACAAAAGCCAGTACGATTTACAAAATAATGCCCATAATTTTATAACAATTAAATAAACATAGTATGTAATAATGAAAAATATAACTTTTTAAACAATCGATTAAAAGTCAATTTACTGGCAAGCAAATTCAACTTTTACTATTTTTTTTATGTACATTATTTCATCCACTACTTTATACCTACTTTACCCCCTAAGGGTTATGTGTTCAAAAACGTAAAACATTAAACTTTCTTTTCCAAATATAATCCAACGTGCCTCATTATTATTTTTATACCTTCGTAAAAACGAAGTTTCATGCAAACTTTCTTCCCCCATTTTATCTCTTTAATGGAGGAAAAGTCATTTTTAGTTCACACTAATAATAAACAATTTCATTACATTTTATATACGTGGAAAAATATTAATCAAATTAAAACCTAATGTTGA
This sequence comes from Polygonus leo, assembly GCA_018250455.1. Taxonomy (NCBI): domain Eukaryota; kingdom Metazoa; phylum Arthropoda; class Insecta; order Lepidoptera; family Hesperiidae; genus Polygonus; species Polygonus leo. The sequence goes on along the minus strand of DWNR01003175.1, from coordinate 7,264 downwards.
GAGTATCTAGTCTTATATATTACTTAATACAAAGAAAGTGTAATTGCTTCTAGGAGAGCAATTACAGCAGTACAATGGATCATGCCCGAAGGGTTTATCTCGTCTCGTTGTTCAATCGAGCGGCTGGATCGCGCCGCGGGCCATTACTGCAGGTATTACGTACTGTGAGATATGAGTACAATGCTTACAAAAATACGAGGGATTTTCGCTAATATTTGGTTTTGATGAAAATTTTTTCATCCACTACTTCATCTGGATGAAAAAAACGTAAGGATACCTTACTCTCTACGGCTTAAGTTTCTAAAAAGTGATACAATAAACTTTTGTTTCTTAACATGAGTCTGCGTACCATTTTAATATGTCTACATTCGAAAATAAAATAAAACTTTGACGCAATGTTTCATTTCTCACTTTATCCCTTCAGGGGAGGCAATCCCAAAAAACTCCTTAGGGTTCATTACCATTGTAACATATTATATTTCACATAATTTAGACAACATTAATGAATTTGTGCTTTATATCAAGAGTAGTTAATGGAGATAAAGGTATTGCTAGAAGCAATTACAGCAGTACAATGGATCATGCCCGAAGGGTTTATCTCGTTCGTTGTTCAATCGAGCGGCTGGATCGCGCCTCTGGCCATTACCGCAGGTATTATGTTCTGTGAGATATGAGTACAATGCTTACAAAAATACAAGGGATTTTCGCTAATATTTGGTTTTGATGAACATTTTTTCTTCCACTACTTTATCTGTATGAAAAAAACATCGTTATTTTACCCTCTACGGCGTATGTTTCAAAAAAAGTGATACAATAAACTTTTGTTTTTTTTATATGTCTACCTTCGAAAAAAAAACAACTTTGACGCAATGTTCCATTCCTCACTTTATCCCTTCAGGAGAGGCAATCCCAAAAAACTCCTTAGGGTTCATTGTAGCATTGTAACATATTATATGTCACATAATTTAGACAATATTAATGAGTTTCTACTTTATATCAAGAATAGGTAATGGAGATAAAGGTATTGCTAGAAGTAATTACAACAGTACAATGGATCATGCCCGAAGGGTTTATCTCGTTCGTTGTTCAATCGAGCGGCTGGATCCGCGAGCCATTTCTGTAGGTATTATAGTCTGTGAAATATGAACATTATGTTCACGAGGGTTATTTTTCACAAATAATTGGGTTTAATTTACACTTCTATATTACATACCTATATATACATTAATCGTAGCATTTTATCTGATTAACAATTTTATAATACAAAACAATATAACAATATAATTACGTTACCTAATAAATATACCTATAAATAACGATATCTGCATTTGTACTTCTGCAGTAGAACAAAAATACATAAATACCAAATGGTGAAGACTACTTTCACTTTAAACCTACTCGAATCTGGTAACAAATACGACATCTTATTGCGATGGTCGTCATTTGTACACGTATGTATAAACGAAGGCCACACCTCTCCAAGCAAAAATAAATGCTTAAGACTTATAGAGGTAACATATATGCTACGGTAATAATATCAAGTCTATTCAAACTACATGGGTTCTGCCACCTGGAAGAATTTCTTATAATTCTGAAGAGGGTTTTTGACTTATCCATTTATTTTATATGGATCGGAAGATATTACGGACTCTTTTGTGCTGAAAGAAATGAAATATGGTCACGTAGCGCCTTTCAAGCATCCAAAAGACACGTAAAATATAGAAATACAAACACGTGCCACAGAATTTCTAGAATGTTTGTCCCAAAACACTTTAGCCCCAGTATTTGAAATTTCATTTTATGCATAATGCAATATACAAAATGTGCAATCATATTGCATTTTCTTTATTGTAATAACCACATTTATAACTACTCGCTGTGACCGAGCCTCCGCCCGCGTGGAATTCGGTCCGCGTTCTTATTATAGGTATAATGTAATTCTGTAATATAAGTAGCCTAAGTTACTCCTTATTTCATCAGCTATCTGCCAGTGAAAGTCTCTTCAAAATCGTTCCAGCCGTTTCAGAGATTAGCCGAAACAAACAGACAGACAAAAATTGTAAAAAATGTTATTTTGGTACATATATCATGTATACATACATAGGCATTTAGTAAAATGCAGTTATTTTTATATTACAAACAGACACTCCAATTTTATTTATTTGTATTGATGTGGGTTATCCATCTAGTTTTATAGAAGGTATAAATAATTACAATTTTAATCGACTTTAAACAGGATTTTTTTTAATCCCATTATTTTTTATTTTAATTGTTATCTGGTAATATTCGTCTGATTGATGGTGGAGGATACCTGTGCCCATCTCTGGGACGATAAAGGTTGCGATGATATTTTGAAGATAAAGTTCCATTTCGTTTTTTTTTTTTATAATGATACCATAATTTACGATCGTATTTGGTTTGAGAAATGTGAACCAGAACTCGTTTGTTTTTATACGGATGGTTAAAAATTATAAAATAAACTAGCAGTATAAAACATTTTTACAGATCCGTGTGGCGGGAAAAAAATTCAGACAAACAGACTTTTAAGAATTATATTCTGGGTCCCGGTGTATTTATCATCGTCTTTGTTTACACACGACACTATGAGGCCATAGCCTCATGAGGCCATAAGGCCATACTCATAGAGTAATAGGTTGTATATTCCTATATGAACCAATATTTTTATTTTGGTTTTTGAGAGGCGTTGTTGTCAGCTATACTTAAAGCTACACTAGGCAAATATTTTTCAGGGGTAGCAACATATCTGTAGTTTACCTCATTTTCCAGGTGGTAGAGTCGTTTAGTTCGACCGGGGAGGACTCATAATCCTCCGTGTTTGGAGAGGCGTGGTTGCCGGGAATACTTATATAAACCTACCATAAAACTAAACAACTACTATAAAAAAAACACAAAAATGTCCAAAAATTGCAGTGACCACACAAAAAATGGGTGTGGATAACGGGAGTAATCTTACTTATATCTGTAATACCAAACTACATACGAGTACATCGAAATGAACAAAGAACGTTTCTATTTAGTACCGCATTTACATTTCCCGCTTTGTCCAGAAGCAACATTGAATTTCCAGTTTACACTGCTCGGAAAATGAATTTAGTGAAATGAGCTCTGTTATCATTATGGAAATGTAAGGGTGGTTCCATTGCGTTGTTGTATGCTTAATGTTTGGTTAAGACACGAGTTTTGTTGTGAGAGCTTGTTGAATAAACAAGTAAGATAGTATAGTGATTGCAGTCTCTGATTGTTCGGGATTCAATTCCCAGACCTCGTCTCTGATGTGTGTGTCGTAGAAATAAAATATCATTTTTAATCGAAAAAACAATTGATTACGTTAAAAATATTGTGTGGAAATCTATAGACCTGTTAGTTTAAAAAAATTCTAAAGTAAGTAATTCTAAGTCAGCGTGCTGAATTATGGTCTAAACAACTTTGATGCATTAAAATGTTTCTTATTTTTTAATGACTGATCAAATGAGTGGCAATTTAACGCAGTTCAAGAGATATCCTTAAAAGTATAGAACAGAAGGACAAACTTCGGTAAGTAGAAGATCCGCGGAGCCGAAGCCGAAAGCCTTTTTAAACCTTTTTTTTTAAGGCTGACGGTTATTGGGCTCAAACCGACAAAAAAGTTGATATCACGATGACGGCGAATAAAACACCAATCATGCCGTCGATCCGCCACGTCAGACGGTGACCGGCATTCCGTATTGGTAACCGCCCTCTAAACCTGACTAGGACTAAATTCACTAGGAATTTAGTGCAGTGTTGTTCAAGATGGGCAAGTTGGCTTATAGTTGATAACACTGACTACCTTATATAAAGGTAGTCAGTGACTGACAAGTAATTTGCAACAAGTAAGTAATTTGGAAGTACATATATATGTAAGTAGAATCGCAGTCCTGTTTGTTGATTGTCTTATACTTAACCTTTTTTTAAACTTACGTCTCCCTCAACGAATGGGGTGTATGTAAGGGTGATTTGGAACCAGACCCTATATATACTATACCCTATTTGCCTTAAGCTGTGGATTATCGGTACAGTAAATTGATAAAGTTGTCGACATGTAATCGGATCACTATAAGATAGATTTTCATTTCCATGTCTCCCGCTGTTTTAGTGTACTTTATGCATACATAACCTGAATGATTCCTTTAGTTTTTCCATCGCCACCAAAATCATGCACCGTGCACAGAAGTGCACCATGACCTAAAATCCCGATATTAAATTGTATGCGATTCATTCTTTAGCATATAACATTTGTCAAGTACCATTATTGACAAATAATGTAGGATAATAGGTATTTTAGGGTAAATAACCTAATCAAATCACACAAAGATGACACGGAGACAAAAGCAGAGCCGGCCGTTGGACAATATAAATCTATTTCGTGAACCATTTATCACGAAACTATCACAGTCAATTCACTGAACGTGTCTCTGCGGTATCGGGGTTTCAATACTCTATTTCTATTGATAACACGTGATATACCAATGGCCTTCTATGAAGTTTGTAGATATCTATAGGTTAAGATGCCGTCGCTTGTGATCTATCGTCTTTGTTTTATTTTACCCCTTTTATAGTTAATTATAAGTTTTGATAATTCACAGTTAATTAATCTACCTGGCGTCGTATTAGTACGAGTAGTAGCCTATCAAAATATGATTATAATCATATCATCAGCATTATTTTTCCTATTCAAAATTCGTTCGTAAGTTAGTATTGATGGATATTTTGTTAATTGAACTACTTTAAATAAACACGTAAACAAACTCGAAGCCCGAAAGTTGCCTATTAAATTAATAATTAACCATTAAAATGATTCAATAAAAAATCAAATGAGTGTGGAAAACAAGCAGTAAGCTCAGGATACTTTGCCATTTTCTTTTACAATTGACCTAACAATCACACACATGTGACAGGCAGACAAAAGCAGGACCGTACAAGCCGGCCGTCCGAGAGTATAAATCAATTTCGTGAACCATTTATCACGAAACTATCACAGTCGATTCACTGAACGTGTCACTGCGGTATCGTGGAATCAATACTTTGTTTCTATTCATAAAACGATACATCAATGGCTTTTCGTGAAATATGTACCCCAGCGATTCTGTTTTTATGTAACACGCTTCAGTTTATTTAGTTGTACCATTTTGAATAACTTATTCTCTTGTACTATATACTTTACTAAGTTTTTAATGTGTCACAGAGCTTTTTTTTAAAGTACTGGGAGTTTTTAAGAGGTGTATAAAAACTTTTGAATTGGAATTTGAATTAATATTTATATTTAAATTATTGTGAATTTATTGTTATTTGTCTATGTTACAAGACTCTTGTACAAATTTTAATATATTTGCTTTTACTGCTGTTGACTGGACATTTCACGTTGTAAATGAATTAAATTCGTTTTTTATTTTTTCTAATCTAGCCTTTTGTATGGCCGTCTTAGTTACTTCGCAGGTCATATACAACTATAATTATATATAATGTATTATTTTATTTCACAAATAATATACATTTAAATTGTGCCTATCAGCGTAGCGATGCGACCGCATGAGAAGGACTCGAATAGGTTCGAAACTAGTCGGGAAAACCCCAAATATTCACATAAATTAAAATATTTCAACTTTATAATGACAAAGGATTCACTGTTTAGTTGTAACTAGCTGACCCGCGCAACTTCGTTTGCGTCATATAAGAGAGAGTGGTTCAAATTTTCCCCATTTTTGTAACATTTTTCGTGGATACTCCGCTCCTATTGGTTGTAGCGTGTTGTTATATAGCCTATAACATTCCCAAATAAACGGACTATTCAACACAAAAATATTTTTTCAATTCAAACAAACAAACAACTCTTCAGCTTTATATAATTATATTAGTAATTGGTAAACATGAAAACTAAGTTATGTCATAAAATTTGGACAATATGAGGTGAATGTTTTTCAAAGCTTATTTTTAATATTTTTAATTGTCGAGGTAGCGCGAAATTTGTTGTCACTGGCCGTTTTCGAAGCCAACTAAATTAAAAACACAAACATTTGTGACCTAATTTCGCTTTGCTATTTTCAGCGTTAAATATCAAGATTTTTTTTGGTCGTAAGGTAGCAAATGAGCATCTAGTACACCTGATGGTATGTGGTCACTGCCGCCCATGAACATCAGTAATCATCCCCAAGTACACTTAAATGGTACCAAAGATTGATCACATACACGTTGCTACCCCTGAGAACTAAGATGTTCGCCTCGAATTTTAGCATAGTCGGCAACCACGGTTCCCCAAACCGAAACAATAAATTGCTTCACGGAGGATTATAAGTGGATAAGTGCTTTTAATTTAATAGAAGCCTCCGGAATTATATTTTGTTAGAATTTTCCAATCCATGAAAATAAATGTGTTTACTAAAGGGGAATTGAATATTAGTTTCGAATAAACTATTATCAATTCACAAACGGAATACATAACAAGCAAAGAAAAGAAATCAAACCATCAATTTTGCTGTCGAAATGTCACGTGGATGTCATGCGACAACCAATAAACATGTCACAAAAGTATTGCTTAGGTCAGGGGTTCTCAAAGTATGCGCCGCGACGCCAGAGCGGGTAAAGAGGGGCGCCGTGAGACTTTCTCTGGAAACTAAACTTGGCGTAAGTTTTGATTTTTGTGGATATTGGTCCTAGCATCATTGTATTTCGAGTAACTGGGGGACGCAGGGACTTAAGTTACCTGTTAGTGCGCCGCGAAAAGAAAAAGTTTGGGAACCTCTGCCTTAAGTTATATTAATATTAGTTACAATTATAACATGTCTCAAAGGTATTTTATTTATCTATTAAATGAGTTGTACCACGTGGCACGTTGAATAAAGGGGAATTTAAATTTAGTTTCGAATAAACTATTATCAATTCACAAACGGAATACTACATAACAAGCAAAGAAAAGAAATCAAACCATCAATTTTGCTGTCGAAATGTCACGCGGGTGTCATGCGACAACCAATAAACATGTCACAGAGGTATTGCTTAAGACCTTAGGTTATATTGATATTTGTTACAATTGTATCTTATTGTAGTATTATAAAAAATCCAATATCAAAAGGTCGAACTAAGATGAATAACTTTTTCGACATACTTCATTAAATTATGTTTTATTAAATATCTAGATTTACTGATGAATGTTTTTGTTTAAAAATTTTTATTTGTCTATTTTTAGTGGTAGATCTATTGATAGTGTATATTTTTAACTTCTTGCCAT
>DWNR01003174.1:0-12076 GCA_018250455.1 Polygonus leo | reverse complement strand
AGTCTGTATCAAATTGCAGACTAAACCCAACATACGCAAACCAACTAAAATAAAGAAAAAAAAAATAAATAAAAAAATAAAGAGGAAGTTCAGCGGAGGACCTCAAGAGTCTGAGAAGTGGAGAAATTGATCAAATAAATTTACATTCAACTGCAATTGTGTCACAATAGCAAACAATATTGCATAGTATTATTTTTATATCAGTTGGATTATACTTGTTTGCTGCTTTAATTCAGGAAATATTTTACGCGTACAATCCATTTTAATTAAGCCCAGTCTGACTCTATTGAATCAGTTAATGTGTTAATGTATGGAATCAATCATTTTCATTATAGAATCAGTCAATCATGATAAGCAAGATGATTAAATTATTTAATTATTTGTGTATTATGCATCTCTTTTAATGTGTAGTATCAGCTAACGAGCATTTCAAATGATGGTAATTTGGGACTGTTTTTTTTAACCTTTATTTTACTGGTACTGAATTGCTTACTATCCATATCTCGGACCCCACCCCATTAAATGGTGTGTGAATTTTCACTCTTTTATTTAATAAATATATATATTCTTGTAATCAATATTTTGACAGTAATATTTCTTTGTTTACATTTTGCCTTCGCTCATAAAAATGTTGGATTTAATTCCAAAATACAATATTTCTTAGAAAGTTTTATCTACGATATGTACGAGTATTTTACGATTCCTGAGTCAAATATAAGATTTTCAAAAAGTTGGATGTACATATTCTTATTCCTACTCATAAATATATTGTCTTTTTCAGCAAAAGTTTTTGTACATTATATTTATATTCCTTTTGGTGTTACCACTCAGCATAAGCACAGTTCGCATTAAATTATTTCTTCCCAAAATTTTCATTTGTTTTCATTGTCCTACTAAGTACAAGAACTAAAATTATAGTATTTTGCTTAATTTCTTAAAGTTTACTAGTCCTCCAGTATAATCAAATAAGGCACTAGAACGAGTTGTTATTTCCAAATAATTTGTTTTCTGCTCCAGAAAAGGATACGACGTGTTATTAAAACTAGTAGACTGAATATTTTTTCACAGAATTCATTAATCTTCAATGGAATCTGTAGATTAGATACTTACTTTAAAATAACGATATTTCTACTGCAATATTACTACTAAAGATATTACTATAAGAAATATTGTGGTCGCCTCTTATTAGATCATATTACAGATGACCGATAATCATACTTTTGGTTCAAAACACAAGTCGCCACAAATTAGTTGTTTATAAACTGTTGTGCAAAAGAACTTGACGTGGCGCTGGTACCACTTGGGAGTAGCTTCTATCACTGATTCATGTTGACATTATAATAATAATTATGTTTTCACCTTTCTTACGGTGTGACTGGTCGTTGGCGTGGCGACACTCATCCCCACGAATCGTTCTCCCAATAGACAATAACAACACAATAGACAATGTGTCGTATATACCTCAAGTGACGATATAAAATTGTATTTTGAATATTTTTTTTTTAATTTTAAGAATATTAAGTTTTTCTTTCATATATTAAGAGAAGAACAATTTAATATAATTTATTTATATCCTCATAAGCATATTTTACAAAATTGTTTCGATGTTCCATATAAACATATACATATAAGTACATATGGGCGTCGTGCCACAGCTCAATTTTTTTCATTGAAATATCCATAAATTAAATCCTAGTTACAAACTTTGACATTATTTTGGTCCTTCGAGCAGGATTCCATACCGACGTAAAAGTTTATGTTATTGCGATAGCTGTCTAGTATAAGCCTAGTATATCGGTGTTTGCCAAAATTATGAGGTACATCTGCTGAATATTGCGATACTAAGTGTCAAAGTTTTGGGTTTATACCGCAGGTTCGGTTAGGCTTTGCTTTATTAGACGGTCTTAATTTAGGACTAAGGATCTGAGGGAAAATTTGGTTTCATATCAAAGCTGGTATATTTAGTTACCTTCCTTTACAATAATTCGACCTGATTGTGAAAGTTGCTTGTGAATTTGATGGAAAATATGGAATTAAATTATTTAATAATTAATATAATTTGATGGACAGATGGAATTAAATTATTTAAGCTGTTATCGTCAAGTGTTTATAGCTTTCCAGGCGGTAGGCATGAGTTGGAATTTCAGATACACTTCTTAAAAATAACGTGTTAGAAAATTCACATTTTCTCGTAAAATATCGTAAGGACACCTACACAGCTAAGAGTTTATAAAAAAGTTCACCAATTCACATTTTGCCAGTGTTGAACATTAGAATAAATTTCCAGCAGTGAGCCAATAATATAGATTGGACACACACACATCTTCACGCCAAATCCCTAACGAGGTAGGCAGAGAGCATCAAGTGCCAAACGGCATGGTTCTGGTACTTGCCTAGCTTCTTCCACTTTCATAACTCTCCTCATACAAACATGACAAGTTCGGAGACTCTTGACACCTTCAGACAGCACACGATCAATTTGATCATGAAATATCAGTGTGGGTTTCCCGCGGTATCAACATCTGTCCACATTCGCATTATATATAAATAGCATAAATCAATTAAAATATGTAATCAAGCATTGTAGCTTGGTTACTATAACGGACTTTTATAATTAAGCTTCTTACTATTAATTTAACATTATTCATCTATCTTTTTATTTATTTGGGCAAATATGAAAAGAAATAACGTAAGTAGGTGTAAAGGTTATTTATTTTGGCTTTTTAAAATATTTCTTTGTTTTAAGTCCCATAAATAGTAATATGTGATACTAGTTTTTGCTCGCAACTTCGTCCGCGTAGAAGTCGAAAACCTGTTGGGGGTAGAATTTCAAAAAATCCTTTCTTAGTGCTCACTTACATCAAGAAAGGAACCCCTGTACCAAATTTGAAATTTCCAGGTACAGTAGTTTCGGCTGTGCGTTGATATGTCAGTCAGTTAATCGGTTTTGCCTTTTATATATGTGATATTAACACTTCTTTAATCTTCGCTTAACTTTAAGACTCTTATACAGATGACAATGTGTATTATCCTTTTGGGAATCAATTCTGTATATCAATAGAAGTTTACGCTACTATAACTACTTATAGACATAAGTAGTTTTATTAAAAAATAATAAAAAATTAACACTAACTGTTTTTTCTTTTATTATTCCACTGATACGGGGGAAAAATGTAAAGAGAAAAGTTTTGTGAAAAAATTACAGATGATATGCTTACCTATATATCTTAAATCTTTACATGGTTTCTTTACATTAAAAATAAATAAATTAGGTAGGAAAGAAAAAAATAATGAATGAAAAAATAAAGAAAGGAAATAGAAAAAAAAGGAAAACTTGTGAATAAAATTCAAACTTCAAATTGGTATAATTTCAGAAAAGATTTATTTTTACGAAATCCTTTCAATAAACCACACTTTTAAAACTATTCGCTAACAGCATACTTACAATGAGTTCCAAATTAATTCCTGTGGTCTTAGACTTGTCGTGAAACAATACCAAAACATTAATCTAATCCTTTTAACTCTGAAACTAATCCGAGTGAAATTAGTTTTCTTCGACAGTTTAGTTTTAGTAAAGTATCTTGCTTTACCATCTACGATTAAATATATCAAATGTAAAGCGATAAAATTCATGTTTCTATAGCATATCCCATTTTACTCATATTTGGTTAAACAACGTATTTATGTATAGTGTAGTGTAATTTAAATAGTGTATATATACACTATGACTATAATATACAGAGTCAGATATAAGGACTGACACTAATAGCGTGAAATTAGTACCATTTGGAAGGATTTAAACAAAGTCTTCAATTATGCATTTTACATAATGCTTGCGTGTTTCAGAATAGAACATATTTGTAGCATTTTTATGTAGTCGATGTTAGTAGGTTCTTCTACAATACTCCTATATAAGTGAGATGTTATCTCACCTTTATTGAAGTGATATTGCACACTTGGTTATTTTGTTATTCATTATTTATAAATCGATTGAAATGAAAGAAACACTAAATTTTAAGTGAAGTTTGCCATAATACATCAGTGAAAACTACATTCGAATCGGATTAGCCGTTTCTGAGATTTACTTGAACAAACACCCAGACAAACAGACAAACCGACCAAAATTCTAAAAATCATTGTTTTGGGTTCTATTTTTTAGAAAAGACCCCCAATGTCGATTTCTCCAAAATATCTTTCATGTACAGACAGTGATTAGTTACAGATTCACTATACTCGTATCTATAATATTATGAAGAAAAACGGCATAACTCATCTATTTTCTGAAACGCACTCACGAGTTTTATTGTATTAAAATGTTTTTTTTTAATTTTTATTTTATTGTAAGTTTTTCCCTTATCGTATCTTCTCGTTTGCTATAGTGCAAGAGGTTTAGGTACACGGCATTTGACCGAATAGAACACAGCGAGATCATTGTAATTCGAATAGACATTGTTACTGTAACTTTTGGGATGCTTTGATCTTGTATAGGTATATGTTTAAAATGTACCTATAGGTATTAATACTTTTATTTGTATGAAAGTACAATAAAATTAAGTTTTAATATTTCGCAATTATAATAAAAATATTGTATCTATTGATTTTTTTTTGTATCTATAAAAGGTAGCAATCGAGCATGCAGTCCACCTGATACTACTGGTCACTGCTGCCCATGGACATCAGTAAACATCCCCAAGTACCTACTATTGAATCATACCTGAGTTTGATTACAGATGTAATTGTATTTAAGTGTAGCGGGCAACTACGCTTTCCAAAGCGAAACGGAAAAATTGCTTCAAGGAGGATTCGAGGATGGCGGTAGTACTTCCCCGGTCGAACTGCACGAAATCAAAATTTGTGGTTTAAATCATTCTACATAAATAAATGAACGAATTTTTTCGTTCGTCTATCTACCTACAAAATGGTCACCCCAATTTTATATCCTTAGGGGTTATTTTTCGCATAAAATGTAAATTTAACCCTAATCGCGCTCAAAATACCTACATAAAGTGTCGATTCCCTCTTCCTTCTTTTTTGAAGTTTTTTCACAATGAAAATGTCTGGAGACTGCGTTCGGCATATCCGGTAAAAGAAACCGGGTTAATTGATCCCTTTTCCCTGTAAAAGATACGGAAAATCCTTGAGAAAACAGTGGGGCACAACCCGCCCTCTATTATTCCGACCCAATAAAGTTCTATGAGTGTTTGTGACAGTCATGGTCTTTGCTTTAATAAAGATCGTAAACGGGATATAAAATTGCATAGCCAGAAATGTTGGTGAGAGCTGCTATTGAGAACAGTTGCTAGCTTTATTTTGGTACTGTGATGAATACAAAATGCAACAAAGTCACCGACGCACAAGTAACGTTGATACATAACGGCAACAGATATGTATTTTTTAAATTTTAACAACGATATAGTTCTAAACAGCGATAGATAGGATAAAACTATTTATAACATTGATCTATCTGACAAAATGGACTGATACATACCTACCAATGATCACTATTTTAACTTCTAGTAAAGGATAGATAGATTATTGAAACCGGCCATATGTGAGACATGAAAATGGATGCTACACTATACAACAACTGCAATATTTTTGAGCTTTGGGAAGGTTTCAGTAATATTAGATACACGTTCCTTCGTGCTTGCAGCAAATTTTCATTTTTCTTGCGTAGATAGTCGGCAACACAGAGGTAATCCTAATGCAGTAAGGAAAAAGTAGCCCCTTAACGAGTCTATTTATTTATGTACAATAGAACCGCCAACAATTACATTTAGTTGCAGTACAATTAAATTTATCAAAAATTAGTTTAACACACACGCACGCACGCACGCACAAGAAGAAGTTACACTTCCCGATCTACTTCGTTAGGTACGTACGAATACAAGTCAACTCAATGTCCATGGAAAATGATTACCACCTACTTTTAGGTACAGCTTTCATGCATCCGTCAATCAGCCTTTTGAAATCTACTGTTGGACATCGGTTTATTCTTAATGGCGCGATGTTAACTGGTGCAGTGCTCTCTGAATCAAAGGATTGCTGTTTTCATCAAGTCATTATTCTACCTGACCGGGGGACGACCTGTTCTCTTTATTCATTGTGCTATAAAAATAAATATTTTTGACCCAAAGATAATATGCTAGTAACAACAAAGGCAATTTACAATAGGATGCCAAATTGAAAATTGTGTCGAAATTCTCGAAGCGTTTTTGGCTCGCTCAACAAAAGAAAATAATTTTCATAAATGAGCACCTTTTCTGAATCGTGATTTCAGAGATATTTATTTTATAGATATTTGAAATAATTTATTTTGGTAAATTCCTTTACAAAGCCAACTTATTTTTATGAGTGTTTTTAAAATGAAATGTTTTTATAATAAACGGTAATACTGTCGCCTTTGGACATTTAGGCTTTGAAGGAAATCTCTTTACCTTTTTGTTTTTACCTACACCTTTTTGCACCTAAGGAGCGTAATTTAGAACGAACGCGATAATTAGCAACGAACGAACCTTAGGATCACATAGCTGCTGATACGCCACTTAGCTAGTTTTTGTGTGCGTTAGAAGAAAAGTGATGCTGACTGAAAATCTATAAAAAACAGAGATTTTTTTTATATCTAAACCAAGCGATAAGGCAGACGGGCTACCTGATGGTAAGTAGCCACCGTCGTCTATGGACATTTGCAGCGCCACAGGGACCGCCTTTTTCTTTTCGCGCCTTTTTCGAAGAACTTCATGTCATATCTCATATATTTTCGACGTTCTAAGGGTTTCAAGGGTTCCATGGATCTTTGACAACCCACACAGTGTTTTTGGATGGAGTCAACTTGATGAGTTAAAATGTTAACGCCCCTGCCGAGATGGAACAAAAGATCATCGTATTAAATGTAATTTTTGTGTATGCGATAAAATAAACGACTTTCAAAGGAAGTGATACTAACAACTACTATTATTTTACTAATAAATAAGTGTCCTATTTCTTACATCAGGCGTAGAATCCTAAAAGCATTTTCTCATACGGGACTTGGCAATTTCCTTTCAGCTATCATCTTCTCACTCATAACCATATCCGCGTTTATATCATCATAGTACTTGTGTAACGGTGATGGTATAATAGTGGATATTCGTATTCATTTCTTATCCTGGAGTTTAAGGATTCGAAGCTCATTCTCTTACATTGTTTAATTATTTGCATATTAAAAAGTTTTGTTAAAACGTTGTTGTTGTGTATATGAAAAGCAAGACGGACCGACTATTAATGTAAAAACTAAAACAACAGAGGTAAACATTATCTAAACTCAGTCAATGTATTTTTATATGTACATAGATTATATCCCATTTAATTCCAAGCATCCAAAACACGTAAGCGATGTTCACGTTATCTTATTTAACAAATATAAACAAATTTTACGTCCCCACATTTTTTTCGTAGTCCGCTTCGCGTGAAATGCTAAAAAATAACTAAAATTATTTAAATAGGTATAATCATACATAAATAAGTAGTAATAGTAATTTAGTAAAATTACTTAGGTAAATCCAACGACTATTTTGGATGGAGCATACATCAAATGTCGGTTCTGAGAAATCGCTCATCAAAAGAAAGGCCTTATAAAAAACATCCATATTTTAATTTGAAAAAAGTTGAAGATAGACGTGCTTCTGATATTTAATTATTTTATTTGTATGCTCAGGATGGCAAATATGTCCACAAAGATCCAATTAGAATAAGTCGGATTCTAAATTAAATTTGAAAGAACCAAAACATTTTTTTCCTGAATATTGCGGAGACGTAAATATTTATTAAAAAAATAATTAAATTGGTAGGTATCAATCTACTATTTCCACAAGAAATAAAATTGTGTATACTTATAAGAGTTTTCAGGCAATTAGTGGTATATTAGTAGGCTCTTTCGGTGTTTATTGCAGACCATGAACATTTATTATGCGTGTGCGTGTATGTGTGTGTTCAGGAGTGTTGTTGCACTACACTTGATGAACATATTACGTCATACGTTATCATCATTCTATACTAATAAGTAATAGCAAAATAAATTTTCGCTACTTATAAGCATATAAAATTAAATAAGAAAGTCCTGCCTAACCATAGATGCGTGCTTGGAACTAAAGGTGATCACCTCGTATTACGTGTGACCAAAATACGAGAATTTCCTTTCAAAGGATTATATGAGGATCACTGGTCTTCGATAATAAAACTGTACAAAATCTACCAGATTTAGCAAAATAATTTGTTATATATTTTTGGTGTTATTAAATTAGCAAAACAGCTTTTGCGGTAAACAACTTACTATAAAGGCTAACAAAATTCACCTGGAGAAGTAAAACTTCTTACAAAGAAGTATAACTTCATTCTCTTTGGAATTTTTATAACCTCGTATACTTAAAAAACTGACCTTTTGTTGTAAGCCCGAGGTCCGTTCATTTGACCGTGACCCGATTTCCTTTCAGTCGTCGCCAACACTCATATCCGTTTGGAAAGTGTTTGATCTAATGCGTGTAAGATTATCTCCAATAATTTGTACATGTATAAAACTAAATAGCTTAAATTCCATCCGCATTTAAGTGTTTGCTGTCTTTCATGAACATCAACTACAAATAAGAAAGTTTTATCCAGACGTTATGCATTTCTCCGGTAGACCTTTATGGGATCTACCTCCTGACTTTGTCAAATATTGTTTTACATTTTTAGTATTATTCATTAAAAAACAAATTTATTAAGCTGTACAACATACTACAAAAAGAAGTAGAACTTCTTATAAACAAGTATTTAGACTATTTGGAATCATTATGTTGATAGTCTTGGTTACTTAAAAAGTGACCTTTACTAGTAAGGCCGAGGTTCGTTTATTTGCCCGTGAGGCGCCCTGCCACTAACAGTAACGGGACACCAACGACCCAATTTCCTTTCAGTCGCCGCCAACACTCATATCCGTGAACGTATATCTGTGAAGTAGATGATCAGGCATGTCAGCTAACCTTAAAGTCAGCTACGAGTTGCTTCGCTAAAACTTAGAAATTTTATGTAACTACCAGTACATACAAAATTCTTTAATTGCATTATCTTACCAATTTAGGGGCAATTGTCACTTTATGAAAATAGATAGCCTGAAATCCCGGATTTGAAACAATTTTATCAAATGCTTCACAATAAAGTAGATTAAAAGTAAACCTAGAACTAGAAATTCACTTGCTAGAACTTTGTTAGTTAGCGCCTGAAAGATGCATAACATCGAAACATTCGCACAGAAAATCTTGAAAGCATTGGATAATAAAAATGGCGTAGTCAAAAACAAAACCGTAAGATTTTTTTTTACATAAAAAGACTCTTTATTTACAAAATGTATATATATAGGTATATATGTTGTCAACCTGCTGGTAAGTGGTCACTCCCGTACATGGGCATCAATAATCACCCCAAGTACGATTGAATCATACCTAAATTTGTCCAAGATGTTCATCTCGTGTAGGTATAAGGAGGTATATAGTATATAGTAGGTATAAGTAGGTATAAGGTCACCACATCTCTCCAAATCGAAACATAAGGATTGTCAGGGTGGCGGCTTAAATTAATACGGCGGCATCTACACTCATATCCTCACACTGGGATTCCATGTCGTGGGTGTTATATATCTACAAACACAAGATGCAACGCCCAGACCCAGATCAGTGACCCAAATTTAACATACAATGGCGCGGCAGTCCGATTTAGTACCCACTTTGGTGATCTGGGACCAAACATAACTTGGAAAAATAGTTTTATACTTGGTAACAACCCAACGTCGGAATCAGTTCGAGAAGCTCCAATTTTAACCACTTACGTCAACGTCAGTTTTAATTATCTATCTATCTCTTACTAGAAATTTAAACAGCACCCATTGGTATGTGATAATTATTTTTTCTAAATTTTAATTGCATATAAACAAAGATATAAATATATACAACAATAGATAGGACAAACCTATTTATAACATTGATCTATTTGCCAAAAGTAAGAAATACACATCAATGTATTTTAACATAAAATCTTACCCGCCACTGAGACGCCAGCTACTCAACTACCAAGTATTCAGTGACGCTTAAAAACTTATCCCCTTCAATTCCGTAACTCCGAAAGCTTATAGCATCTCATTTCCACTTGTCTCCCGTTCAAGGAAACATTTCCAACAATAGTCCTGATAAATGAATACGGAAGAGGTAATTCCCATACAAGTCGTGTACGACAAATAGTTCTACATGGGAATGGTAAATACATCCGGGACAACCAAGGCTTTTGTGCGAATGACCTTTCAATTTCAAATTTCCATAACATAGGAAGCTGATTGTCAATTTGGGGGACCTTCGTCATGACAAATGGCCGATTTAATTTTGTTTGGTTCAGAAATTGTTCGAGACGTAATTTACTTTGATTTGCAAAGTTAAATGAACATCTTGATGGTGAATCATAGATAGGTCGGGAAATTATCTTATGCTGTGATTTTCCATATTATAATTAGGTAGGTATATTTTTTATGCTTAAAAAGTAGCAAACGAGTATGCAGTCCACCTGATGGTAAATGGCCACTGCCGTCTATGGACATTAGTAGGTAATCATCCCTGCGTACGATTACTGCGTACCTAAGGTATACCACAAATGCGTTGCTACCCTTGAGGACTAAGATGTTCGCCTCGTCTTTAAGTATAGCCGCAACCACGCCTCTCCAAACCGAAACACAATAAATTGCTTCACGGAGGATAATGAGGGTACCTAATATTTCTATAGGGTATAAACCCTGCCTAACCACCTGTTAGTTTTTGGCGAATGAAGTCACAAAGAAATATTAATTTCGTAATTATGTACCTATGTATATAAAAAATGCAAGTAGAAAAAAATATATAATACCTACACAATAAACAGGTCTTAGATATTTTTTAAAGTCTGAATTGACGTATTAAACTATTAATTTGTATAAACACACACACACACATTTTCACGCCAAATCCCTAACGGGGTAGGCAGAGAGTATTGAGTGCCAAATGGCATGGTTCTGACATACTTGCCTAGCTTCTTCCACTTTCATAATTATCTTCATACAAACACATAAACATAATTATACATTCATTTGTATAAACATTACGTAGAAAGCGGCGAAACTACACCGTGTGAGGTCCGTGGCAAATCTATAATATGATAGGTTCATGCTTACTATAAAAGACGATTTTTGTAGTTATGTTAGACAAAATTAGAAGTTTTTCTATTCGTGTGTGTTATTTTTTGATGCACGTTTGCGCTTGCTGTGTTACATACCACACATAATAAAATTATAACTAAATGTTGTATGAGACAATTTACAATCCTCCTATACTCGCGGCTCCTCTTGGCTCTGGACCCGTGGCATTTTGCCGACTTACCACCCTGTTATTACGCGAATGTACAAAGATATTAAAATGTATATTTAAGGTTTTACGAAAATATCACGAAAATGGCCAGTGAGTAAGCGGTATTTTTTATCTTATTTGTGGACACAGTCTTATAGTTTTATATTAAATGTGACAAAGCATGCTGTAATTACTTATGGGTCTATGGGTCTGTAAGAAGTTGAAAATATCAAATGAAACTTTTCCGATAGCCCCGTTTAGTTCTTTTAGAAAAACCAATTTTCCCAATATCCCGATTAAGGTTGATAGGTAGATATTCCTCTTATAGTTCTTTCTACATTATATTCGCTACAAATTCATGACTTACCCCAAGTCCTTTACCGATAATGGAATTTAGTTAACAATGGACCTCACTTGAGGCGAAGTAATTGAAGAGAGTTTTCTTTAATACAAATTGTCGTACCTATTAAGTTATGGAAAAGTTAGTAGGTAGGTACCTACTATCACGGAATTTTAACAAAACTTAAAGTAACAAATCTACCATTTAGTTCATTTTTATCTACCATTTCTTATTTTACAGTACTAGTTGTTCGCCGCGAACTTAGACCTCGCGAACACAATAAATTTATTGAACTACTTAACACTTAGGGAAAAAACTCTCATAGCGCGTTCTAATTTTTGTATAGCGACATCTAGTG
>DWNR01003173.1:0-12078 GCA_018250455.1 Polygonus leo | reverse complement strand
CACCGCCACCCTCATAACCCTCCGTGAAGCAATTTATTGTGTTTCGGTATGGAGAGGCGTGGTTGCCGGCTATACTTTATCGCGAGGCGAACATCTTAGTCCTCAGAAGTAGCAACGCATCTGTGATCAAACTTGGGTATGACTCGATCGTACTTGAGGATGATCACTGATGTCCATGGGCGGCAGTGGCCACTTACCGTCAGGTGAACTGCATGCTCGTTTGCTACCTTTACACAATAAAAAAATGAACAATTAAAGCTACATCAATGTTAAATTTTATAAGCAGCAATACTGTTTTAGTACATTTAAAATAACTCGCACTGCTGCTGCTAAATGGCTAAAATGGTAAAATGGTGGTACCTTTAGAGATGAACCGCAATGAGTTCTGCCATCAAGTTATAAAGTAAATAAGGCAACGAACAGAATTTGCCAAAAGCTGCTTAGAATTATGTGTATCTTAATTAATAATCTAATTAAATTTGCTCTTGTTTGTGTTACAAATTTTTGACTGATCAAATATTTGTTGTGGAAGTGAGAACTGTTTATTAACAAATGTTTGTTTGCTAATAGTATTTATACGGTAAATAATATCCAAGATGAAATTCATTTAGAGGCTCTTCTGGTGTTGTAAATATCCTAGCAACGGTGATCCTTCTTTAGAATTAGGGGTAGCACCTTACACTCAATAACAACATCACTACAATCCATCAGATTAATGAGAAGACATGAGATAAGTTTGTCCATTCAGTTCTTTTTCATTTCCACGATCCTAAATACACGATTACAGTAGCTTAGAAAAATAAGATTTGTAAGCTTTATTTACGAAAAGTTTACTACAGTCACAAAAATTGAATCACTTTTACGTAATTAACTAAAATAACTACAAAAAATATACCAAAGTGCACGGCACACACTGCACATAATAACTGACCTAAAAATAAACCGCTTTTCAATTTTAAAAAAATATGCTAAGGTCGAGTGACAAAAACATTCGCTGACTTGTCCCCGTTTTGGCATTGATAATGATAAATTCGTATAAAAATACAAGAGTTTCATAAGAACCATGTTAAAAATAGACATGGACACAATATCGAAATATTCAGAACTTTACAAAAAGTGTCTATGTAACAACTTTCCTATTTTTTTTCAATTTGACAACTTAATTAAAAATAGACATGACAAATGAATCCGCGAGAGTGGCAAAAGGACCCCAATCATCTCCATCGCTGGATCATCCCGTAGCTTCCAAAGATCCAATCAATTGCATTGATAAGTATATTTTTATAACATTTAATATTGAGCCAATGATTTATTTTTTTATAGGAAATACTACAAAAATAATAAACCTAAAAGTTCAAAAACAAAGTTGGCACGTTAAACACTTAACTGACCACCGCTTATCGGAATACCGTGAAATATGGCACAGTTTATTTATAAAGTGCAATATAAATTTGTCACAGGAATTTTGGAATATCTCCCAACATGATCGCATCCAACGGGACGATAGCGTATCCTGCACCAATTATTTATCCGCTTTAGTTTAACAAATAGTTTAGCTTTTGTTTATTTGCATTAACAAATAAAGTTCGTTTAACTTTTTAGTTATATTTTGCCAGGTGGTAAAAATCGTGTAGTTCGACCGGGATAATCGCCATCCTCATAAACCTTAATTCATTATCAGTGGCGGATTTGCACATTAGCCGCCAGTAGGCTATTTTCGGTGTCCACTGCAGTTTTTGCCGAAACCTAAACTCCATTAAAACAAAGTAGTATTTTTAAGATTACCTTGATTATTGTTATTTTTAACTTTTACTATGCATGACAAAAAAATGCCGCCCTAGGTTCCAGCCTACTCAGCCTGCTGGTAAATCCGCCACTGTTCATAATCCATCATTCGGTTTTAGAGAGGTGTAGTGCCTGCTATACGTACACACGAGGCGAACATTGTAGTCCTCAGGAATAGTAACGCATCTGTTGTCAACTTCAGGTAAGATTCACAAATACCTACATAGGTAAAAAATCCATTGGCCGTAACCAATTACCAACAGATGTACTGCATGCTCATTTGATATCGTTATACAATAAAAAAAATTAAGTGATGAATCAACTAATCAACGACTAAGCAAACTTTAATTAACCAGCAATACAACTATTTACTTATCAAACATTACTTTAGTAAACCAACTGAGTCAAAAGAGGAGTTAAGCTCAAAAAATATTCTCCGATCATTTCAATCCAATTGAGTATTTTTGCACTATGTGTGCAAAACTGTGTACTCAAAACTTACCAACATAAATTCCAAACCTATGCAAAGTATATTTAATTCATTCATAATGGACTATGGTCCAAACGTCCCCCTACTCTACCTATGATTACTTGTTATTGGGTTCTATTAGATACATAATGCTAGATAATACAAAATTTCCTCCAAAATTAAAAAACAAATAATTGGCAATAAATTAAGTCTAAACTTTTTAAAATAACAAAAAGAAAAAAAATGTGATACATTAACGAGTGAATGAACTCGGCACTGGGCAGCATGGAATGTAGCCCAAAAATACACGAAACATTAACAAACTAATTTGTTCTTGAATATACCAACCTGTTGTGTAATATTAAAACAAATATTATCTAAATTTCTAGGTGATACTGTAGGCCAAAGCTAGGTGAATGTTGATAAGGTACATTTAAGGTTTGCTTAAGGTTTGTTCCGATATTTAAAATGTCTTACAAACGTAATTAATTAAAGCGTCAGACCTTCAAGAGTACACAGTGTTTCAATTTTTAAAAGTAAATATTAAAAAAAGTGCAGTTTCATCATAACTTGTTGGCAGAGCTAGTTAAATATTTCATCAAACAGTGTAAAGCGAATCGATCATTCCTTTACGTCAGGCTATTCGCACTCAGGCGTCATAAAAGGTGAATGGCCTGCCATCATTGTCAGCAACAGAGCCCATGACACGCGTACCACGGTCCACGGCCAGTCACTTGCTCTTGGGCCATTTCACCATACACGGTCAGTTTCCGAGTTCCCCAACAAGTCAGCCTTGTGATAATCGTAATGAATTACTACCATCACTCGAAAATCCTGCGTATTTCGTGCGTAAGAGGTGCCCATATCAATTAGCCCAAGTGTCAATAATTACACAACGCGTAAACATTCATTATTATTTTTTTAAGTAATGCCGACTCTTGATTTACATTGTTTCCATTTAATTTTCCTTTTTCGTGTCATTTAAAGTACATCCGGGTTCTGGGTTTGATTCCAAACCATTTACGTTTGTATGTGATCAATTTATAAAAAATGTTTTTTTTTTCGGTTGAACACACATTTACATTAATGAACATGTTTCAAATTAATAAACATATTTTATGTAAACTAAATATTTCATACCTTTCATCCGCGGTTTAATCATTTTGTTTAATAGGTGTATTTTGCTGAAGCTAAACAGCCAAATTTCATTTAAGTTAATTAAAACCATGAAAGCGTGATTAAAATTGTTCTCAATAAATGGAAATATCATATTTCTATATCCTACTTATAATATGCGAATTGTTTTAGGTAAAATTAATTTGATTATAATGTATTAAAATGTAACATACTATTAGTGTTAACACAACACACGAGCCTACAGAGGGACTTGAAGGTAAAGGTCATTGCCATCCATATACATCTGCAATCAACTAAAGGGATTGGATTATTGTGTAAAGGTTGCTACCTTATGAGCATGCAGTCCACCTGGTGGTAAGGGGTCACTACCGCCCATGGACATTTGTAGTCATCCCCAAGTACGATTGACCCAAGTTTGACCAAAAATGCGTTACTGCCCTCGAGGACTAAGATGTTCGCCTCGTTTGTAAGTATAGCCGTGGTTGTACGCCTGTCCAAACCGAAAGACAATAAATTGCTTCACGAAGGATTATGAGGGTGGCGGTGGTACCTCCCCGGTTGAACTATATGAGTTCCACCACCTGGGTTGATGTTGATGAGTTCAAACCCTGTGTACCACCTGTGTTGCTCTATAGTCGAAAAATACGCCTCTCCAAACCCGAAACACAAAAATATCTTCACGGAGGATTACAAGGATGACGGTGCTACTTCCCCGGTCTAACCACACGAGCTTTACCTTGTAAGAATATTATGCCCGGTGGTAGGACTCGTTTAGTTCGACTGTGGAGGTACCACCGCCAACCCTCATAATTCTCCGTGAAGCAATTCTTGTGTTTCGGTTTGGAGAGGCGTGGTTCCCGGCTATAATCACACACGAGGCGAACATCTTAGTCCTCAGGGATAGCAACGCATCTATGATCAAACTTAGGTAAGATTTAATTGTGCTTAAGGATGATTACTGATGTCCATGGACGGCAGTGACCACTTACCACCAGATGGACTGTTTAATTGTGCTTGGGGATGATTACTGATGTCCATGGTGACCACTTACCACCAGATGGGCTGCTTGCTAGTTTGCTACCTTCATAGGACAAAAAATAATGGTATTAAAAGCACGATCCTATTTAATTAATTAATCTGTGCTTTATTCGCAATCAAGTATTCTCCTTGTATTTATTATCGTTGCTACGTTATAAAAAACAGAGGTAAATGTAAAAATGTTGCTGGATGACTGGCAGATGTGAAGCATAGAAAATATTTTGCACACAAAATATCCATACATACATACTTTATTAAAGGAAATAAATGTGACATAATTAAAAAAATATATATTTTTATTTGAAAACCATATCAATTATTTATTTAATACAAAAGTCAACAACGAAAAATTTTCAGCCATAAGAGTCTGAAAAAAAGGAAAAGTTAACTTTTTATATGTTTAATATATTTGTAAAAAAATGAATATTATGCAAAAACAATTTTTGCTAAACTTCGTATTTTTTGTTATACTTGGTAAATTATTTTTAGGCAGATTTAGTGTCGTCGTGTGATAATAGATACAGATTTTAGAGTGTGGTGTATTAAAGGATAACACATGATCGATTTACATCAAACCTGATTCCGACTTACATCCACAGGGCCCTTGACACATCATAGCGCGATCTTTATGATCATCAGAGTAGTAATAAAGTGGGTTTTTGTCTGCGTGTTTCGTTTTTAATAGGCTTATTTTTAGCGATAATTTATAAAATAAATTTAGGACCTCATAGATATAGCCGTTGGTGACACGCTGTGCACTTCAAGTTGCTCCATCTTGTAGGTGTAATGTGGATCTTCAGTAGTGTGGAGAAAGGATGGTCCTGGACGGCGTAACAAGATAATATAGGTACACTACCGCAGGTATTAGTCGGCCAGGTTCTTAACAAGTCTTCGTGGATTACTTAACAAGTCTTATGTAGGCATTTCTCAATATTTGCCTATTTTATCAAAAGGGTCTGTTCTGCGAATGATATATTTTGACTATTTCACCGACGTCATTTTCTTATTTATACCAAACTTGAAGCCATTAGCCTCTCAATGAACTCCAAAGATCAACAGAAAATAATATCACATTTAAATTATTGTTATATAACTGTTAGATCCAAAGATTTTTTTCTTGCCATTCGCCGCCAAAAAATTTAAAATGATCATTCCAAGGGGCCGCTTATTTGGTGATCTAGTGGTGATTATTTGCTATACATAAAAATCACGCCCTTTAATTATCGCCAGCCTTCTACCTAATACTACGCACACAGTAAGCAGAAAATGAATTTAGAACCTCCTTAATTTGCTTTGGTACAAGGTATTTTGTAGTTAATTTTAAATTTTAACTTTAAAATGTAAAAAATGTTAATTTTACGTTTTAACTTTAAAATGTAAAATTAACTACAAAATACCTTGTACCTGTTATTGTGTTTACATTTATTTCAAAAAGTTAAAAGCCAGTTTTACAGTTCATTAAATCAACGAACGGTATAAATGAGAGATGATGAATAATAAAATACGACATAAATAAAAGACACGGAACTGAAACAGGATTTTTCCATATAATATATCTGTTTTGTTAATTTACTTACTTCCACAAAATAAAAACCTATCAGATTACCATGAACCTACAAGTAGACTTAATACAACTAGATTTCCGAAATCGCAATCAGTCAAGTGCGGGCAGGACTCACACATGAAAGGTTTTAAAACGACTGCGTACTGATGGCATTGTAGGTTGAAATGTTCGATTGAAAAAGTAGATGGCGTTGTACAGTATTGGTTTTTTTTAGAATGATGACGGGTTGCACTCCTTTAGTGCTGGCAGAAGTGTTAACTTGAATATTAACGTTGTGCATTTTTGATATTCTGGAATGGTTAGGGAATAATTTTGCTCGAATTGCTTTAATTATCAGTATAAAAGTACTATCATTTATGTGGTAAAATACAATATTCATTTATGGCGCTATCGTACACAAACATGACAATTTATATTTCATAAAAAAATTAACACTTCAGAACTATTACACTTCCTCTCCTACGCCGCACCGGCGGTCTACTCTCCCTCCGTCTTACGAATTTTCGATCAGGTTACGTGTCCTGACGCGAGTTTAACATTTTTTACCCATCACAAAAACGCTGCTAAAGAAGTTTACACTTAAAACATCGCAAGTTTATAAAATAATAAGTATTTTATTAAATAAATTAATCCTAAAAAGGGAATAAATCTAAAATTATTACTAAAGCGCTTAAACAGATAATGAAATACAATTTATTAATAACGGTACCCGAAGTTTGTTAATCAGTGGCAGGCTGCGCGTAATAGCAGACGATAAATTTGCAAGTTCGGTTCGCCACTAACCTTTGGCCTCGACTCCGATTCACAGATCTACTCCGCAGAACCCTGCAAGAGACAGATGGTGACCCGGGGGTCAAAATACACCCTAACCTTCAGGCTAACCCCTTAGGGTTGATGGTCTTATTGAAAGGACTCGGTGCCAAACTTTTTGAACTCGGTATTAAGCACTTAACGATGCTGCAAGCCTCTCCTAGACACGACGCATTTCATAGACATTCAGTTCACCAGCCTTCCGACATTCCCTCCCGGCTTTTTTATAGTCGTGTAGCTGATGATGGATAGGCCTTGGTTATTAAGGTTCAGCTATTACCAAATATAAACAATATTATATAAATATAAACAATATAAATATTGCGAAAAAGATTTGGCTAAAATACTAGAAATTTCCATCATGATTAAATTATAGCAACCCATTGTACAATCAGGTTTCACAAGCAATGGCAGTTTTAGTAGCCTCGTGTTACTATAAACTTGAAATAGTGACTCAAACCTACTATAAATTGGTGTTTAAGTCATAATGTGCTATTAAGTAAATAAACCCATATGTTTAAGCTAGTTTTATTCATTAATATTTATTAGAATATAAGATAACAACAAGAAATCTAAGCGAAATGAAGTAAGATCTGTTTAAAGCTCTAATTTGAATAATATGCGTATGAATATAAATTTGCCCAACCTATCCATGAAAAATATATATCTTTTATAAATATTACGTAGTTTTATTTGATACAGTTTACACCTTGAACTAAAAGATGACTCATTACCTCCACGCTAACGCTCGAATGGTACCACTGTCTAAAATTTAGACGGTGGTGGTAGTTTATGAAATTGTTGAACAAATGTGCACGTCATATCAATTGGAAATGTTCCTGCCTGTGATAGAATCATCTATATTCTACTAGGTAATAAATAGCTTATTTTATATGCAGAAATACTAGAATTCTCCAGATGGTAGTTCACGTGTAGTTCAACCGGGGAAGAACAACCGTCCCTCTCATAATAAACCGTGAAGTAATTTTTGCTATTTACTTTTAAAGGGCGTAGTTGCTGGCTATACTTACTCCTTTGCTACTTTTATACTATAAAAAGAATGAGAACGACTGGAAGTAAAATAATACACGGGTTAGAACCAAATTATTTATTTATAAAAAGTATTACTAAACTCTAGCCTAGTGGGACGCAATTTGTTATAAATATTATAACAAACGAGAACACAACAAAATTAAAATTAACATTCTTGCGGATCAAGTGACCTGTGCGTTATGGCAGCTATACACAGATTTAGCTATGAAACATTAAAACTTTACCATATTCACATAGTTCTGAAGATGAAAACTCTACCAAGCTTACATTTTTTAATAGACTTGGGTTGCCTTTTTTAGTCCAACGTTATTGGAAAATGTTTAAAATAATCAACATTTATGTAGTCATTGTACAGTTCATGTAATTTTATAGGATAAACAGTGAAAATCTTCTGTAAATTGTTGATACAAAATCTGCTTAAGCCGATGGAAAAACTTAATATCGTAGATTAAGTTTTAGTTTTAGTAAACGACATAATTCATAAATCGTCCAATATTCTATGTAGGGTATTATATATACCTTGTAATGTTTAACAAAAACAGATTCCGTATTTATATACTATATTAAAAATTACTTAGGGCGAACACTTATTCACACACTTTACTTTTGGAAGACGTAAACTTATTACCTTTAAAATTACATGAACTGGATATTACTCGGATCACAGGTTATTTTTTACATAGAACAAAGCTGGTAAATAATCATACAAGCTTTCTAATGAAAAATCACCGTCACCTATGATGTTAAAAACACCAAGGAAGGTGATATTTTCTTTTTAAATGCTTAATTTATATTTAACCATAGAAAATTATACAATACTTGTGTATATTGTTGAAAATTCTATGATGTAATATGCAAATATCTATTGAAAGCTTGATAGAGTTTGTACCTTTGTGAAGACACTGTTATATTTACAAAAGTTTTAATGCCTTTAACAAAACACATACATGTAGCCTCAAAAAACTTCACCTTACAATTATACCCGATTTACAGTACTATGCTTAACTGTTATCTTATTCCAAAACCAATCCACGAGAAAAGGCGTTAACCAGAAAAGCTGAAAGAAAACAAAACAATATATTAATAATCATAAATTAGTAAAAATACTCACGACGAAATATTAAGATACCTTACATAATTTTTATTGGTTGTGTTACTTCAATATTTTTTTGTTTTTTATGTATATTTTTCATGTAATGTTATGAAAACAAACTATAAAGAGTTTAACTAATATATAAAATTCTTGTGTTACAGTTTTAGTAACCATACTCCTCTGAAACGGCTTAACCGATTTTGATGAAATTTTATATGTATATTCAGTAGATCTGAGAATAGGCTGTTATCTATCTGTTATCCTTAAGTGTTAAGGATGCTCCCACCTCAAAAAAAATGTTTTAATTTTTCGGACAAAACTTTTTATTTTTAAATTTATGATTTAACATTAAAAATACATAGAACTCCATTTGTTTTTGTTAATAGCGATATTTGTATTTTTGTTTATATGATAACAACGTTTGCCCGGTCAGCTAGTCTATCTATCTATATATATAAAAGGCAAAACTGATTAACTATCTGGCATATCAACGAACAGCCGAAACTACTGTACCAACAAACTTAGAATTTGGTACAGGGGTTACTTTCATGATCTAAGTGAGCACTAAAAAAAGATTTTTCGAAATTCTACCCCCAAAGGGTTTTCGACTTCTACGCGGACGAAGTCGCGAGCAAGAGCTAGTATGTAATAATTATTGCCAACACAAGTACTCGTTAGGACCTTGTCATGACTGTAAGATGATAAGTATAAGTGACCTCTCTGACCAAATGCCACGAGGTTGATAGATTCCACACTCCTTTATGATCTTCTATTTTGTAACTGTATTAATGACTGCATTAATTATTTAAAATTATGGTATAAAAATAGGTATCTCTTGAATAAAAATTATCTTTAAAATAAACATTTATTTCGTTCTTTTCCAAGCATGTGAAGAACGACCACAGTACCTCATGATCAGGAGAGAGGCAAATAGATAGAGAAATTATATGTAGCCTTGAATGTAATTTCATTAATAAAAATCATATGTGACTTTTTACTCCAATAAAATCTCAAGCTGTCTACACTCAAAAATCACTACAGAACCCAATAGGATTGAAATCCTTACAGAGCTCTCCTAATAAACCGATTCAGGTAATCGACACCATTAACTACTCTTTATTATTCTTCAAATAGAAGAATCCGCATTCCGCACAACCCATAATATGGGGTTTTACCAAAAACTCAAGAGGAACATAAATTATTTAATTTATTCATGCGTGTATATATCACAATCTGCATATTACGTAAAGCAGTCAATGAACAGAACTGGTTCCCTTGCTTAATGTGTAAATAATGCTCATCTCGCTTCACTTCGTGACGCAAAATTACTAAATATTGTTTACTGAGCTAACTCACATATTTGCGATCTTGACTGACTGGTACAGTTAAGAAATATGTCAAGTACTCAATACGTATGAATAATTAAATTTGATATTGACGATTAACGTGTCATAATTAAATTGAATGCATAACTGAACTTTTATGTACTTACTAGCTGACCCAGCAAACGTTGTTCTGCCATAAAAAAATAATTATATAAAAAATGGGGGTTGATGCTAGAAGGGTGAAAATTTAGGGTCGTATGTATTTTGTAACGCCGTATTATGAAAAAATAAAAAAAATAAAATGTGTCCAAAAAATAAAAATAAAATGTTAGGGGTGGACAACCCTTAACACTTAGGGGTATGAAAAATAGATGTTAGCCGATTCTCAGACCTACTGAATATGCATGCAAAATTTGGTTAAAATCGGTAAAGCCGTTTCGGAGGAGTACGAAGACAAACATTGTGACACGAGAATTTTATATATTAGATAATGTTGCATTATAAAGTAATATTAAAGTAAAGTTAGTAACGACACGGCTTTCGCCCACCGAGAAGCAGCAAGGTTAGAGAGGTTTTCTTCAAGACCCGAAACCGTCCATCCCATTCTGGTGGCTACACCCGCTCTTTCGTTTAGGATGAGCAGGAAGTTCTCGTAATGATGAAGACCAACTAATTTCAAAATATGTAGAGGTACGACGTGATATTAAAAATTATATTTTTACCTAAACATTAGAAAATATAAGCAACACAGTGTTGTAGGTCACTAAATATTAAGTAATGACTGTCGCTCATATTTATCATCATTAATAGAGAGTTCATAACAAGGATATTACATACAATAGCAGTACTTCTATACTAAATTACCGTTAAAATGTGCACCGTTCGTGTGCCACAAACAAATCTAATAAGGATTCCTATCCTTATCGCACTTGTGCAAAAGGCACTTGCCAGGTGCTAGAACTCATGTAGTCTGACCAGGAAGGTATCACCTCTACCCTCATAGTCCTCCGTAAAGCAATTCTTGTGATTTAGTTTGGAGAGGTGTGGGTTGCCGGCTATACTTACACACGAGGTAAACACCAGTCCCCAGAGGTAACAACGTCTCTGTGGTCAACCTCAGATACGATTCAATCGAACTTGGGGATAATTGCTA
This sequence comes from Polygonus leo, assembly GCA_018250455.1. Lineage (NCBI taxonomy): Eukaryota > Metazoa > Arthropoda > Insecta > Lepidoptera > Hesperiidae > Polygonus > Polygonus leo. The sequence goes on along the minus strand of DWNR01003173.1, from coordinate 651 downwards.
ATTTGGATGGGCGGCTGTGACTACTTACCATCAGGTGGAGTATATGGTCTTTTGCTACCTTCATACAATTCTAAAAAAGCGTTTGAGCATTGGTCTCATACATAATATCATCGGTTCATAATTAATGTAACAAAACCTACTCTAGCTTATTTATACACTAGTAGCGCCATCTATTGGCTAACAGTCGAACAACGTAGAACTAAATGAAGGTCAGGGTCAGCACTTCAGCGCTAGCTCCTGATAAAAGTGAAAAAGGTAGTTTAACTTTTTGATGTGAAATGATCTAACGCGGCGAGTCATGGTTATTGATGGCGCGTGTTTTACCCTCTGGTGTGCAAGATATAAAAGTGAGCACGTGTGGTGTTAGAATGATGAATGTGATGGTGTCTCATGGGTGTGCTAGTGATGGCTATGCTAGAGCATTGAGTTAAAGGCATGGGTCTATCTGTGTAATATAATCAAATTATAGACAAATATCTACACCTACTGCCAGGTAGTAGAAATTGTGTAGTTACCACCACTCGGGAGGTAGGTACAACTCCCACCTTAAAAATCCTCCGAGAACCTAGTCAGAGCCTGATTAACCCTTAGGCTAATTAGGCTGCAGCCTAGGGCGCAAGAATCGGGAGAGCGCGCTGAAATCATGTCTTC
>DWNR01003172.1:0-12083 GCA_018250455.1 Polygonus leo | reverse complement strand
TACTTATTTTATTTTATCCTTCTTTTATTTTTACTTTTAGTGCAATTTCAAATAATCATGTAGGTAGCTAATAAATTATTACTAATATTTAAAACATGATTACTTTGGACATGTCATTGTGAGTTGTCTTTTTAACACTAAAGAGGTCGTATTTCTTTTTAATCACATGCTTGGGATCAGAACCCACTCTCGGTTTGAAAAATTGATTTTTAACCACTAGACTTTCATTGCTTGTTATACAATGCTGACATGCAGATGTAACGAGTTCTTTAGACATATATGTACATTACATTTACAATAACATTATTTCACCAACTTGCAACATTACATGTAAAACAAAAAGCTAAACCGCGGACAAAGACTTTTAGTAAACATCATTACAATCCGCGGTTGTGGCAACCATATTCGCTGATGACAATCATGGGTAATCACGACGTATGACGTCACGAGTCGTGCAGCGCTGCAACCTTCATGCTTGTCAACCGATTGCGCGGGATTCGATTTGTCTAAATTGCGGTGACATTGGACATAACGTAGAGAGTTGTCAGAAGGTTTGGATTGATGAACGAAGACAACAAGCTTATTATACCATTTTTTTATCGAATGAAGGTAGCAATCGAGTATGCAGTCCACCTGATGGTAGGTGGTCATTGCCGCCCATGGACTCATCAGTAATCATCCCCAAGTGCGATTGAATCATACGTGAATTTGACCACAAATGCGATGTTATCCCTGAGAACTAAGACGTTCCCCTCGTATATACTCGTAAGTATAGCGGGCAACCACGCCACTGCAAACCGAAACAAAAGAATTTATTTACGGAGGATTATGAGTGTGGCGTTGGCACCTCCCCGGTTGAACTACATGAGCTCTATCACCTATCACCTGGCCTACATGCATTATTAGGCGGTTTACTAACCTATTTAGAAATATTATAAAATGGTTGTGATCTTAAAAAGTACTTTAGTTTCATTAATTATTTTGTGCTGGAAACTTATTTGTATTACTATATAGTATCTGTTAGATGTAGACATCTATGTTTGTCAGACATCATCAGAGGTCCTGGTAACGGCTTGGTGTTCAAGCAATGGACTTGAAGAAATGGGCACATTGTGTTTATATGGTCTTGATAGTAAACACGACAATTGTTGTCCACTTTGTAACCTAGGGAGCGGGACCGTGGGAGTAAAAAGTTTTTCTTTTTTAAACAATTATGCATAAAAATGTTCTTCGAAAAAATCAAACTTTAATTTTCTTGAACTTAAAATAATAAAAATAACTCTTGTAATTTCCATACAATGATAACTTTCATTCAAAATTATCGGAATTCCCAGTCAAAGTGTAGGTACTTTTTTAGGACTATTGGACCTTCTGTAATATTCTTGTGATGTGCATTAGACGACACATTAGTCGATTCGGTCGTTACCTTAATTGGTGGAACGTAAGGACGCAATTTGCGCGGTAATGTGACCGCAGCGTAAATGGACCATCTAATATTTGATGTAGGTTAGCAATGAAATCGGTGGCTTAATTAGCTATGAAGATCTGCAGGTGTAACGTAACAATATGATGAGCTATTGCGTCATCATAGAATACAACACATATGGTATAAAATCAGATCTCTTACCGAGTAACTTTACTTCTTTTTTACCAAAAATATATTTTACTAGCTGACCCGCGACATTTTTAATTGATACTCCGCTCATATTGATCACAGCGTAATGTTATATAGCATTTAACCTTCCTCAATAAATGGACTATTCAACACAAAAAGATTTTTTCAATTCGAAACAATAGTTTCTGAGATTAGCGCGCTCAAACAAACAAACAAACTTTTCAGTTTTATATTATTAGTATTGATAGAATTAAACGCCTCTCTGCAAAGTTATCTAATAAAAAGATCCGTCAACATAATTTTAAGAAATGAAATTCAAAAAGCAATCTTTTTGAATTTCATTTCTTAAAATTATGTTTGTTATTCACAAAATATGGCTATGTACTTTTCTGTTAGTGGTAACTGCTACATTTACCTTATTGTTATATCTAAATCCCTGACGCATTTACGCGCTTGCTGCATCTGCATGATTGCCGCATCAAAGCTATAAAATATCCGCATCTACGTTATTGCTGCATCTCTGGTATTGCTGTATCGATGTCATTGCGGCATCTGAGTCATTACGGCATCTGTGTCATTGCGGCATCTGTGTCATTGCGGCATCTTTGTCATTGCGGCATCTATGTCATTGCAGCATCTGTCGCATTGATATATCTATGCCATTGATGCAACTGCGTCAATGCTGAATCTATGTTATTGTTGCGTCTGCGTCATTTTTGCATCTGCGTCGTTGGTGCATCTATGTTAATGCTGCATCTGCGATAATAATATATACATATACGTCACTAAGTCGACTCTCCGTACAAATAATCTCCTAAATGCAAATGGCAAACTTTATAGGGGAATGTTTTGAATCAACTTGTCATAGAATCAAATATTTTTTTTTATATACAGTTATATATTTTTAAACTTGATTGTAAGATTTTTAAACTAGTTCATAGTTTAGAGTAGCGTGAAGACAACATCATCATGACAACAAAAAGTGTAAATCCCTTACGTACTACAAAAGACATTGTATCTCAGTAGATGCCATAACAATGCATTAATAAGATCGACTCAGTAGTCGATATTATTAATGCATTTATGTTATGGCTGCAACTACATCACAAGTAGATCTTCTAAAACATTAAGGACTACAGCTTTCGAAACCGTGTGTTATTAGCGCAACTTTGAATCAGTTCCACAAAAGAATGCCTCCACTTTTCCCATTGTGTATCCATAAAAACTAGTTCACAGCTCGCTCCAATCAGCACCTGTACATTAAAGAATAGAACAAACATTATCTGGCCGAAAAGTTACGAAAAACACGTTAAATGCATACAAACGAAACAAGAGACAATAAGCGTAGCATCATGAATCATAGAGTTTGGAAACCTTCTAATAGTATTGTTTACCACAAGTTGTGTATCCCGTGACTTGTCGATCACATGCAAAATAAAACTCGGTTTTTAAAGGCATAGAGCTTAATTTTCTTTGTGGGCATAACGCTACAGGTGTGTTTACTTTTGGTGTGGAGTGCTAGTCCCACTTGTGAAACTGCGTCAAGCCAGAATGGTGTATTTAATAGACTCCATCGATCAAGACTCATTATTGCGTAAACGTTTATGTCTCCGATGCTATTGTTTTTTGAGGAATAAAGATGGGTGCAGGCTGGAAAACGATACATTTTGAGTGAAGTTACTAATTACTCAGGTTTTTATGGATTATATGGATACGTAGCGTAACTTAGAACGGTAGTAGAATAATTTGAAAATACCTGTGGATGTCACAATTACTCAAATTTCTTCTTTATAACTCCTTTGGTTTGAAGTGCATGATATAAAATAAGTGCTGTTTGACAACTTGTTCATTGTCATAGAAAATATGAGTTGCTACGAAGTTAGTAAATTATACGTCCTTACCGTAGCATTGTTCAAGATTCATTAGTCATTAACATCTTTTATGTATTTCCCATTAATATAAGCTTTTTAAAGCGTTTTGTGAAACCGCTGCAATATCGCAGCGGTTTGTTCCATGAAGTTCCTTAAGGATTTTTTGCAGCGATTGGGACCTACCTTTGACGAGTCATTCATACCGTTCGTTAAATGATAATTGATAGACCCGGCAAGGTTAGTCTTAGGGTACTTTACATGTAAAAATGTAATTTAAAAATGTTATGTCCATACAGTTGTTAACGATTTATGATTTGTCTTCCTATATTTAACAATTAATATTCAGTGTGTAACAAGCTCTACTCAACCTTGGAACTCTCGCTGTTCAAAAAGGTCACAAATATTGGAACAATTCTGCAAGGTACTTAGCGGGGGAATTATGTTTTATGGCAGTTTAAGTTACGTTCACATTCTAACGCGCCGTAAAACCATTTATTTTTTTGTAAAATAATTTACCTAGTTATATCTGTATGGCTATTTACTTTTATTGAAAGGAATTGAGTTATAGTTATATTCCTTTACTTAAGTATCTATTGGGTATGTAGTCTTCGAAGAAAAGATAGAAGCTGACTTCATTGACTTTTATGCAAAATTAATAAGTCACAACTAATTTGTTACCAAAGTTGTTGTGACCAATTAATTTTGCATAAAAATCAGTGAAGGTTTTACCACAAGAATATATTGTTACATTGAATTATCAATAAATGGAAGTTAATTTTAATACAGTGTTGTATCGTGTATTTATCTTTTTAAATAATTACAAATACTAATACTATAACATGGTAATTGAGTATTAGATGATATGGTCACATTGTTAACGATCTAAAATTGCAACATGAAAGTCGAATTTCAAGACACTGTTGTAGTATGCGTTTAGCTTAACTTTCGGCCACAGATTTGGTACATTTACGTTTTATGGTTTATAGCATGGCCGTTACTAAAACAACATAACGATTGTATTGTCGTGATGGTGATATTCGTTGTTATGGTAAATGTTTAGATTGGCCTTGGTATTTATTTACTTTTTGGCGGTAAAAGTATTCGTACCTATTACAACAATCTCACTTTGTTTATCGTTTTTCTCATGGTTGTTTCAAATTTTTGCGGTTTGATTAGCTCTCGGTTTGTTGTTGTTTAATTTTCTTGTTAATAAAGGGTTACAGATTTGAAAAATTGTTGAAATGCGACGTTTATCTGGATTTTGGTGAGCACGTACGGTGGAAAAGGTTAAAAGCATATATTGTTTTATACATTTATGAGTAGGTAGTCGAAGAAACCGTTCCACCTGATAGTGGAAGACCACTGCTACCTAACTGTAAATTGTCCTACCGCAGCTTTTTGATTAAAAATCCTACCTAATCACAATATTAATCTGAATCTCTTATTTTCATAATTATATGCATTAATTAATTATCGCTTGTTGGTATATTAAAACATCATGAGAGAACCTATGCGCTAAAGAGATCTAACAATTCTCACTGGACCAGCGCGGTGAACTATATTTAAATTATTATTCTAAAAACACGTTTTTTTCACTTCAAGTTTTTTTATCGTATAAAGGTAGCAAATGAGCATGCAGTCCATCTGATGGTAAATGATCACTGCCTCCCATTTCAAGCACGATTGAATCATTCCCAAATTTGACCACATATGCGTTACTACCCATAGAAATGCCGCCCCATCAACAATCACCCCCAAGTACAATTACCTAAATCATACCTAAGTTTGATCCCAGAAGCGTTGCTACCCCTGAGGTCTAAGACGTTCGCCTCGTCTTTAAGTAAAGCCGGCACCCACGCCTCTCCAAACCGAAACACAATAATTGCTTCACGTGGGATGATGAGGGTGGCGGTAGTACTTCCCCGGTTGAACTAAATAAGTTCTACCACTTGGTAAGTGTGATAATGGGTTGTGCTGATGATTCATTACGTCTGAGAATTGGCTGTAATAGCGAACTTTCAAATTAAGCATCGTGACACGACTATCCTAATAAAGTAATAAAGATCCGTATCCGCGGCGCCATTTTGCGTATTTAGCAATTGCTCAGTTCCCAAGCCCTTTATCTGATGTGGCCCACAACTTTACATACAAGGCAGCATGTAGGTGGTTGAAATTGCATTAATCAATTCGGATCATCGATAATAGATATGAGAGTAATCCTGTTAACATGTGGTAGTGGGTATGTAATGTATGAGCGCTATTGTTAACTCCGATTGATTTTTGCGCAATTCTTCTATTGATGTGTTAGTCTTTGCTTTCGATTTCTAAGTGGGTACAGAGTATTATTTGGTAGGTAAAAAAGTGTAAGTAGGTTTGTTTTTATTGTGTAAAGGTAGCAAACGAGCGTGCAGTCCACCTGATGGTAAGTGACCACTGCCGTCCATGAACATCAACTCCCTGGTCGAACTACATAAGTTCTGCCACCTGGCGAGAGTAGGTATAGAATATACAGAGTAGAGTTAGTAGGCTAGATGAAGTGAGGCACAGTTGGTAGAACAGAGGCCTATTCTACCCTCAGAGTAAGTAGGAAATTGGTAAGGCACAGTAGAAAGAGCAGAAAAGGTAGGCGAGAAGTAAACTAGAGTTGGTTCGTTACCTGGGTAGGGTATTAACATACTTACTTATAAAAACCTCTCAGCAAAAGACTCTAGAAAAACCATCTTCAGATATATTTACGTGTTAAGGTGGGATTTCGAGTCCGTTCTAGTGACTTCAACTCGACTCTCAGGAAGGTTTATATTTTTATTTTAGCTAATTACACATGCCCATAGGCGGTGGCGACCACTTAGCATCAGGAGGATTATATGCTCATTTTTACTCGTACAAAAAATATTTATATTGATATAAATATAATGAGATATAAAATATATACATTTAATAATTCTATGGTCACATAAGATCTTTTTAAATTAATACTTTAAAGTAGCTTTAATATAAATCTTCAATTTTATTATAAAGCCGTTTTGAATACAGTTGTCCGTTCGTATTTTGCCTCGAATAAAGGATTGTAACGCTTATATTTCAATAACTTAAGCTTAGTGGATTATACTGAACGGTATTGACGTTTCGATAAATACAAGTGACAGCTAGCCAAATATGTCATGAGTCACCAAAGTTGTGGTCTTGTTGTATATGGATTATTGGCGCGAATCTTATCTTCTCTAGTATATAAAATTCTCGTGTCATGGTATTTGCTGCCAAACTCCTCCGAAACGGCTGCACCGATTCTTATGAAATTTTGTGAGTATATAGGGTAGGTCTGAGAATCGGTGAATATCTATTTTTCATACCCGTAAATGCAAGGGTGGTCCGGTCCACCCTTAATTTTTATTATTTATTTTTTGGACATTTTTTCGTTTATATTTTTGTATGATTCAGCAGATAAAAATACATACGACCTTAAATTTTCACCCTTCTACCCCTATTTTTTAATCGCTATTTTTATTTTATATGGCAGAACAACGTTTTTTGGGTCTGTTAGTAAATATCTAAGATACATCGATCCTTAATCTTCATTTTTTTCTTTTTCTTTAGTATTTCTAAGTCTGGCGCCCACAAACATTTGTAACCTATACAAATGAGATTGAATTTGCGTTACTACCCTGAGGGATATGTAATGTAACCATGCATCTCTAAGACAGTAACACAATAAATTGCTTCACGGAAGATTATCAGGGAGAGACCTCATCCGTTGAACTAGACGAGTTCTACCACATCATATAAATCGTGTTGTTCGTCCTATAATATATCTTTAATCTTTGATTCTTCTATCCTTATATCGGAAGTCTACTTATTCATACTTTACTGATTGTACTTAACTAAATATTTGCACAATTTTCCTTCATGTCGTAGTCGGTTTTTCCAATATTTATACGTAAGATAAATGAAATGTGTGATTATGAGTGCACTTGGACAACTGTACAATTTATTAAAAGAAATCCTATACCTAACTGACTTAATAATATTTAGAAGCAGAGGTAGTACCAATGCACCGTCGGCTTTGGAGGAGAGCTTTTTTCTCACATTTTAGGAATAACCTCATATCATATCGTACCGGATATACCTCGAGGGGAAGACCATTCCACATCTTGCATGTATAAGGTAAAAAGGAGGGTACAAACCGAACTGTTGAAGACTGCCATGAGTCCAGTTGATATGGATGAAATCTCATCTTTCGGCAAGATTGCGATGGTGGAAAGGTGACGCGGGCAAGAACAATTCTCTAGAGCACTTATCATTAGCAAGCAGGTAATAAAGCCTATAACCTGCCTTCCTACATATACATACATTACATACGATTTCTTTAAAGTCATAATCATAATTTTGTTTCATAGCTTAGTCTTTACAAATACGGCCGTAGCCTTAGCAGTCTATACCGTTCTTCATTAATTGTAAATCAGCATCCGATGTTAACGTCGTACACGGAAGCAGCAAGTCATTTCATCATTGTAATGAACTCTGAGATAATTTAGGATTAACTTAATGCGCTTAGCTTACTCGTTCATTGTACTACTGTTTAGACGTCTTACAACGTAAAGTGGTCTGTAAGTGTGCTTGGTTTGTTGATGTATGTTTTGCGAAGAAATCTTACAAGATTAAGGAGATGTGATTTTTAATATTAGTATAGATGTTTTGCCAGTTGGTAGAATTCATGTACTTCGACCGGGGAGGTATCACCACCACCCTTATAATCCTCCGTGAAGTAATTTATTGTGTTTCGGTTTGGAGAGGCGTGGTTGCCGGTTATACTTAAGCGCGAGGCGAAAATCTTAGTCCTCAAGGGTAGCAACGCATCTATTGTCAACCTCAAGTACGATTAAATCGTACGCGGAGATGATCACTAATGTCCATGTGCGGCAGTGACCAATTACCATCAGATGGACTGTATGCTCGCTTGCTATCTTAAAAAATAATAAAAAGATGAGGTAAGTAGTTATACAGTTTAGTAAGTGGTCTCTGTCACCTATGGACCCCGTTATTCAATCCCTGATTGGATTGAAATCTTACTAGAGGTTGACTATAAATAATTGTAGTATAGGAATATAAACAGATTAGAAAATTTCACTTTACACCGACAATATACAAGTCAAAATTTTATTGATATTGAATCAATAAAATTTTGACACAGTGTACAGCTTTGTGCTTTTTACCTATACCCTTTACTCTTTACATTTAATCATTAATATAGAAACAAATATTTTCTTTAGATTTTTTTCAATTTAACTCTGTTAACTTATTTAGCAATATAAATTATGACTGTACAGCAAACGTCTACCAAAAAGCGAAAAGAACTTCGTTCTGACCAGGGGTCCATAGAACCCTGGTATTTTTAATATTTATTTAAGGTTAGATTCATTACAGAATACTATGAACTTCAGTAAACTACCACCGCTTCCACGGTGTCCATTTTATACGCGCCCAAATCAAAAAATCATATACATTTCAATGTTCCGTCTCCAAAATTATGTTAGATAATATATTGCAATACCCGAACAGGGTATATGGTAGGGTATTATGCTTGTAATAATATTAGTTTGTGAAAATTTGTTAATCAAGTCTATAAGAACAAATTCAGAGGCAAAAGTCTTGTATTATAACGTAAGTATCTACATGGTGCTTCGTGACATACTTTTATAGCTATTTATTGCAGTCGGTGTATCGCAGTTACTTGTTATACAGTAATAGTTGAGCGATTAACGATACATACATATCTGTCTGTGAAATTGTCGCATATTTCTAGGTTGGTGGTAATGTTATTATATTCCATATATTATCCTACCGCACCTTACAATTTTGATGAATAGATGCAGCCATTATAACTACTGCTGATTTTGCTTACTCTTTGATAAGTGGTAGAACTTAATGTTTGATATGCGGTTTCACCGTCCTTTATGAGGTACTACAACCACACTTTTACACTATACGAGGCGAAGAACTTAGTCCTCAGGGGTAGTAGTAGTTGTTAGAAATTTGTTTTTGTCGGAATAGTGCAGTTGCTAGTAATAGTAAGCTATAGATATATATAAAAGGTAAACTGATTAACTGACTGACATATCAACGCACAGCTGAAAATACTGTACCTTGAATTTTGAAATTTGGAAAGAAACTTGAAATTTGGTACAGAGGTTCCTTTCATGATCTAAGTGAGCACTAAGAATGGATTTTTCGAAATTCTACCCCTAGTTGCTGTTAGCCCTACTGGCCTTTACAGCTTCATCGAGCGTTAAAGGCAACTAAGGGCTCAGCCGGTAAAGAAGACCTGGGCTAGAAGGGGAGGGATGGGCTCATAAGTTGGCTATTCACGGCGATATGGGTCCATCTGCACTCAGTGGAACTTGAAATGGCCTAAGCCATCTCTTTCCAACAGTTGGAGAAGCAACAAATGTTACCATTAAGTTAGCTTAGCTTAGCTGCTCGTTTTTGTTAGAACAGGTCACTAAACTTGTTAGAACTGTAACGACGATGAGTGATGTAGTTTTGTATGCTTATTACACACGACGTACGCTGTGTCAACTGCGAATGGAGATTAAATTCGTTTTCAATAGAATTTTGATCAAAATACGACGTCAAAGTGAAGATGCGGATGTAGGTGTTCAATTACAAGTATTTTTATAGATGATTTTGCTTTTAAAGCTCTTAATTGGAATCAATTAAAATTTAGCTGTGATGCTTGTGGTATGAATTTGGTATTCTATTTAGGTGCAGCCTTGAATGAAGCCGCCTTGAATTTGTGCGATGTCATGTGACTGTTGGAATTTAATCTATACTAATAATATAAAGCTAAAGAGTTTGTTTGTTTGAACGCGCTAATCTCAGGAACTGCTGATTTGAATTGAAGATTTATTTTTGTGTCGAATAGTCCATTTATTGTGGAAGGCTATAGGCTATATAACATCACGCTACCATCAATAGGAGCGGAGTATCAACGAAAAATGTTGCAAAAATGGGGTAATTTTGACCTACTCTCTTGAAGTTGCGCGGGTCAGTTAGTTTATAACGATCGTGTGCCTTGACGTTCGAAATAATACGAGTTACGATAAAATATGTATATGAGAAGGATAAAGATTTTGAAGTCTTAGTGCTTGAGTGTTTTTCTTAGTATTTAATAACGTCAGTTAGATATGATGTGTGCGCGAATCGGTATTTAATCAGATTGAATATAGATAGGGTTCAGAGGGTCCCGGGTTCGATTGTAGGCCAGACAGGAATCTAAATGATGACTTCGACTTACTGAGTCTGCGTGTTTGTGCATATGTTTCGTGTATGTGTTTTTTTTATTGTGTAAAGGAAGCAAACGAGCATGCAGTCCACCTGATGGTAAGTGGTCACTGCCGCCCATGGACATTAGTCATCCTCATGTACGATTGAACCAAGGTTGATCACAAATGCGTTACTACCTTTGAGAACTAAGATGTTCGCCTCGTTTGTAAAAATAGCCGGCAACTATGCCTCTCCAAACCAAAAAACAGTAAATTGCTTCTCGGATTATTACGAGGGTGGCGGTGGTACTTCCTCGGTTGAACTTCATGAATTCTGCCACCTGGCAAATGCTAAAACTAAAGTAATTTTCATCAATTGCTCTTGCTAATTGCTATTTATTATAATGTTTTTGTGATGAAATATGTGCAGTGCAATGTTATATCGTAGGATACTAACTGGTGGTGGTGTTATGAAATGATTGCAAGTAACTTTTTCAAATTTATCTCTTTACATGTCTGACTTAATTTTGAAGGATCAAACAGTGCACGACTGTTGATTATGAGTATTTTCAAACTACACACCACGAAATGGGCCATATACAGTACTTCCTACAGTATAAACATCAGCCGGTCGTATTCAGGGACGGAGCGAATCCAGGTAATGATTTTTTGTTTTTTGGGAACAGGATCAAAATGTGTACTACGGTGAATAGTGGACATTTGAGGGTAGTTCATCATGAGATGGGCCACGTACAATATTACTTGCAGTATAGAAACTTGCCTGTAGTTTTTCGCGCTGGTGCCAATCCAGGTGAACTATGTTATGTGTAAACAATATGCCTCTTCCATACTGTCTGAGACTTGATAATAAAGAAAAACAGATAGGGCGCCCAGGATTGTTAAAGAAGTCAAAAAGTCAATTAATTTACTCCATGAAAATACTAATGTATATTTTTTATTTTTAAATCAAAGCAACTTTGGAATGAAAGTGGTTTAAGCCTTAATAAAAAAGAAAAAAATAATATTTTTGCCCTATTGGCTCAAGTTGTTTATATGGGACTGTGCGTTCTATCTATATTTTTCTTTGTTCTGTGATAATAACAACATTCTTCAAGTGTGACTTAACAAAGTGCCTGATATACTTGAAACATAAAACCTTTCGTTCATTGAAAACTCTTCTATAATTTGCATGCTAATCTTCTCTGGGTTATTAAAATTAATATGAGAACGAGAATACGAAGAATGTTCTTTCTTATACAGTATTTTTTTTTATTGTGTAAAGGTAGCAAACGAGCATGCAGTCCACCTGATCGTAAGTGGCCACTGCCGCCCATGGAC
>DWNR01003171.1:0-12083 GCA_018250455.1 Polygonus leo | reverse complement strand
GTCTAGAATTGATATTTTTATGTTTCGTTAGTGGCCGCTAAAATCACCAAAGACGCCAATTTGACGCATTGCCCTTTGAATAATGAGTTTGATGAATAAATTGTTCTGGGTCACACATATGTCAGGTCCTTTGTTTATGGTACTCAGGATACAGGGAAGAGTATTGTGGGGCTATGAGTGTAGAAAATATTAATGTGAAGACGTTGGTGTCATGATAATTTATATATTTAAATGTTACTAAGTTGATACAGCTTGAGTTTTAATATTTTCGTTATGCATATATAGGAACAGCTGTTCAATAGGAAGTTTATTTTAAATTGGCGGAGCTATTTAGTAATACATACGCAAAACTACAACTCAACCAAAAGTTATAATAACACTGTACATAGTTGGTAATACAAACCCTCATAAATAAATAAACACATAATTATGGAGTAACCTACTCAGATTGGAATATAGAGCTACTCGCGTTCAACTGAATTACGGGCCTTCCCTCGGGAACATCTGCGAAAATGTCAACCTAGCGGGTCAAGTAGCGAGGCGGGCCATGAGGCTACCGATATGTAACAAAAGAAAATCTTTTATGTATTGTGTTTATATAACTTTTATGTGAGAGGAGCGATATTGGTTGTTGGCGATTTTGTAGCAAAATGTTCGTAAGATTGTGGTACAATTGTTTTGTTCCTCGATTAATAATGAAATATTAATAATACATGGGATTCTGTCTTATGTGAGGTAATATTAGGGTTGCGTCGAAGGGTAAAACCGAGGCCCTATTACTAAGTCTTCAGTGTCACTCACTTTGTCACCAGGATGTATGTCATGAACCGAGTACGGTTTGCACCTGTCTATCTTGATAACTAGACAGGTGCAATTTTCACAGATGATGTATTTCTGTTGCCGCTATAAAAACAAATACTAAAAATAGAATAAAGTGAATATTTAAGTATTAAGGGCTCCCATACAACAAACGTGATCATTTTTCCGTTTTTTTATAGATACTGCGTGAACCCTTCGTGCGTTAGTCCGACTCGCATTTTATTGGTTTTTATGTTGTGATTTAGTTATGTTACTGCGGTAAACGGACATTGCCCATAAAATTGAACTGCAATTGTTGTGAGATCTACAATTAGGAATGTGAGGTATTAAAATGATCGCAGAGAATAAAATAATATTCCTATTATATATACTGAAAGCCTGAAACTTTACTTACGTAAATGGTTTAACAGTTGTTCTCGTAACAACAAAGTTTCATACTCTGTTATTACTCGGACACCCGTTTGCTTTATTCAATGCACTTACATCCCCACAGTTGAAATCCTGTCAACTGAGTACAGTAAGCTCCATTATGAACATTAGACAGAAACTTGTGCGAACAACAACGCGAATATAACTCCCTTTGCACTACAACTATAATCATGTGTTACATAATTATATTGAACAGAGAAACACATTTAAACTTTGTAGTGTGCAGTGTTCAACGCCTTCCTGAAAGTATTGATCAATACTAGTTAGAGTTGCAATTAAAATGGCTTCAAATGCAAGCTCTTTTCATAGAATTCTACGAGCAAAAATAGAGAGTGATTAGATTATATATTTTTTTAAATATTTGCGGTTGTAATAAACGTTCTATTTAGGACTAGCAAACGTTCGCGACTTCCTTCGGACGGAAGTTTACCAAAATTTAATGCCGTAGCGTGGTGTTATATAGCCTTCCTCAATAAATATGCTATCTAATTAAAAAAATAGAGCGTTCAAACAAACAAACAATTAAACTCAACAATTTTATAATATTAGTATTTTATAATAGTTATATTTAAGACAAGGTGCCGGAAAAGAGATTATGGATCGAGTGAAAATATGAAATCAGAGACAAATTGCGACTGTCTTAACATGGTACCACAACTATGCTCTTACCTAAATGTGGTAAACTTAAACTTCGTAATTCAAGCTCGTTACGACCAAAGTTATTATTTATAGCAGCTTTGGGATTCTGCAATGTTTTATCTTGAATACTGTGGTTAGGCAGATAACGCAATAATAATCTCTGTGACTTTAATTTGCCGGAATTTAACATGAAGCAAAACATTTTAGGCTATATTTACAAACAATAGCCTGATATATCTACAATTGAAAGTCAAGAAGATAAAATTAGCAAATCTGCATACAGTCGTATATTAAGTGATCACTACTGTTACACATACTTGTGTGCTCTGTCTTTTGAACATATTATTTTATTTACAGTGAATTTTATCGTTTTATTTGTACCATATCATATTATATTTATTTTACTGTTTTTTATGGTTTAATGGTAGGAAACGAGCATGCAGTCCAGCTAATGGTAAGTGGTCACTGCCGTCCACGGACATTAGTAATCATCCCTGCGTACAATTACTGCGTACCCAAGGTTGACCACAAATGCGTTGTTACCCTTGAGTACTAAGATTTTCGCCTCGTGTTTAAGTATAGCCGGCAACCACGCCTTTCCAAACCGAAACACAATTAATTGCTTCACAGAGGATAATGAGGGTTATTTTTTAATAGGATCGTCCGTGGGTGTTTGGCCACCTTCTCCAGCTGCAGCGGCGTCTCGGAAGAGAAAACTTCCCGCTGATTGAGCAGACCTACTACCACAATCACACCGATATGGTAAGTCTTAAAAGGATTTTTTTTTTATTTTTTCATAAACAGGTCATCTTTTGAATAAGAAGAATCTTTCGTGAAAAAGAGCCTACTTGTATGTCGAATCAAGAACGCTGGTCACATTGTAGGGATTCTTTACATTGTGTCGGCGGTTTTGTTAATTTGTATCTGATAACTTGTCAAATTAATCTAATATGACTTAATACTTTACGATTAAGGAATTTAAATTCTTTCAAAGAGCAAAAATATATTTACTCCAGACAAAATATTAGCATACTTGACCAGGAAATAATTAATTAGTGACAGATTGAAAGTTTTTGTTATAAATCGATTTTATAAACAATTTCATATCAAAAGATAATATAACCGAGCAGGCGTTTGAAAAATCAGAACACTAGTAATTTCTTAAAAATTTATTCTAATCTAAACATATCACTATTTTTGTTAATTTACAATTTTAACTTAGATATAAATATAACTTAAAATAAATTATTACAAAATAACGTTAAAATCCTTTCGCCTATCCAGACGAAATAACAATTTAGGAGCATCTGTGGACAAAGTCCAAAGAATAACAATAATAATAAATGATAAAAGTCGGGTAAATTCGTCATGTTCAATTGAATTTTAACAAATGTCGATTCATTTTCATATATCGTGTTTGATTTCGTACAGATCTTCGTAGACCCTATGGTCTAATGATTTGTCAGTTAACATAAAAATATTAAATCACATTTTATAAAGTCACATATAAAACGAAAATTTGTTTTGATCGTTTGTCAATAAAAGATTAAACAAATCCATGGCTTTGGTTACCAACAAAAAAGTAGTAGAGTTTTACATACGAAATACGTGCGAATGAGAATTTGGCGTGATATCCCTTAGTAAACTGAACTTTTCTAAATAAATTAGTAACAAATACAAAGGTAACAGCGGAATTTCATTGGAGACTTGTCGAGATATACAAATGGTAGTTACAATTAATGTTTACAATTCGAATCGGCTTTTATAAATCAAGTCATGGTGCTGTTGAAGTGTTGTTTTTGCAGGCATCTCGTGAGGGCTGGCGCTCTGAAACATAATCATATCATTGTATTGATTGAAAAATACCACTAGGAACATCAAAGGCTTCTATGTTTATCAGCGCTTTTATAAGACAATTAGCTAATATTGGATTTTGAATAGTTATCGTCCGCAGTTCTCATGTTTTAGACATAGGATTTTCAGATTATTTGAGATTATAAGCATGTTTTAATGACTTCATAAACATAGTAAATAACACAGTTCTTGGAGCAATTAAAGTAAGAACAGCAACTCATAATTTATGCTATCTGATACAATATAGTTTACCAAGTTTCAATTGAGGGAGGATAATACTCGCCGCCCGCGGCTAGGAATCCCTAAGATAATCCTACTTGAATTTAATCACCTAATATTCGAGATGGATGCTGTTAGAGGATTTACGAATAAGATATTTCTAGTGGGGATTCTACGTAGATTATTTTTTATGGATTAATATTATTCATTGTTTAAATTAAATTAAATACTCTTTGGATTTCAGTTTTATTAAAATTCTCCATTTACATTCTATTCTAGGTATATGCGATGCCAAATTGAGAGACAGACAGTGTTTTAAGCTTACCTAATATTCTTATTTTCTTATACAATTATAGATATTAAGAACTTCACATAAATATAATAATATGCCATAAAGCAACGTCAACTAAATCGTTTCTGAGCTTTACAGTCAAAATAATTTGCTTGTGGAATCCAAGACGCTAAGTCACAACTGAGTAACTCCGTTTGATGTTTCGCTCAAACCGTGCGTCCTCTTTGTGTGTAAGATGTGTCTAAGAGCGTCTTTGTGAATAATGTGTCACAAGTATTCGGTATTATTAATAGTAATAGCTAATAACTAACTGCTAATGCTAATAGATGAGGTGCCTGCCTATATCACATCGCCGGTAAGGGCTAGTTTTTTTATCGATTATAGATAGCAAACTAGTATGCAGTCTACCGTATAGTAAGTAGTCATTGCCGCAGAAATGTTTGCATTGTATGTATAGCCCCACATAACAAAACGAAACGCAAGAGTTTCTTCATAGAGTATTATGATAGGATTTACTAGCTAGTGACAAGTTTTCATGAGGGTGCTTTATGGTGTAGGTTAAGCCGTCGATCCCAATTGTTGTAACTGTTAACTGAGAGTTACTAACCCTTATCTTCATTCCGCATTCGGTCTTCGCGAGTTATTACCCCAGAATAGGAATGAGGCGCACAAGTTATACATTCAGTAGGTAGATCAGTGGTGTGTTAATTATATTATGCGGTTCAGTGGGTTTATAACCCTTTAAGCATAAAAATACTTACATAAAACTAGTGACTAGGTCGAACAAACTTTAACTTTTTCGTAATTACATTTAGAACAGTAAGCCCCCATCCAAATAGCTAATAGTTTTCTAGTATGCAAAATAGTTATAACAAAATTATAAGGGTTTAGTTTGTAGCGATTTAGCTATGGGTATTTGAGACGGCACTTATTTATTTATTTAGTCTTTACTAGCTTACGAGTATGTCAACAGCTTCCCTCGCAGTATGTCACTATTTTTTGTTCTGTGAACTAGGCTGACTTTATCCACCCTGTTGTCGGGTCGAAAAGTATTATATATCTCATGTTGGTCAAAGTTGGGTATGTACAAATGTTAAGTAGAATTATGCATAACATTTTATTAATATCTGTTGAGAAGTGGAATACTAAACGAAACTTACTTAGACAAGGGTGAAATCAAAATAAGTTAATAGCAATTACCTAGTCCAGCGGCATCTTCGCTCGCGGTCGTGCAGGCACACGCCGTGCCGCTCGTAGCAGTCGTCGTAGCTCGCCACGCACGCGTTGGGGGACTTCGAGCTGCGTCGATTTACGTGAACCTGGAATATACGTCATCATTAGTAATGACGCCAGAGTGCGTCTTTTGTTAGTATTGTTAGTAATATTAGGAACCAGTGCGGGTCAATAACGGTTAAAAGGTGTGTAGGTTGATGCAAGTTTTCTTGTCTTTTTACTCTAAAGCTTCGGAATAAAATATATTTCCTTTTTTTAAGTTATAATTTCTCTAATAACTATACATTTACTCTTCTATCTATTATTTTTTTCCATTTTCATCGAAACTTTAATTCAATTCCACAAAAATATGAACATCGGGGTTTTCGTGTGGTAAATTATTATAAGAGGTAAATAGAGTGGTCACGCCACTAAAAGAGTGTTAGAACGCCACGAAAAGAGCATTTGAACATTATTAAGTCTAGCAGTATTATACCTACAACTTTAAGTGGGAATATACATTAATGTAATAAATCTAAGATAAATAATGCTTATTTAATGATTATTTAGAATGCCGCCTTTATCGGTAATCGATCACCGAAGCTTTTGCATGACAGTTCGATAAAAGGGTCATTGGCCATACGGTAAAAAATAACATTAGAATATTGAACGTGTATTGCCACGCTTCATGCAAACACGGATAAAATACCAAAATACGCAACATGCTAAATTCGTGACCCGCTTACATCGACTTCAAAATAAAGCGACTTTAGCATTCGAGCTGAATTTATTTATTGCATTATCGTTTGTTAAGCTTCGTTGC
This sequence comes from Polygonus leo, assembly GCA_018250455.1. Classification (NCBI taxonomy): domain Eukaryota; kingdom Metazoa; phylum Arthropoda; class Insecta; order Lepidoptera; family Hesperiidae; genus Polygonus; species Polygonus leo. The sequence continues at coordinate 5,796 of DWNR01003171.1, read as the reverse complement.
AGGAAAATGGAGTGTACGCCTTTTTACCATCAATATTGTAATATATACCACAACATGTACCTCCGTCGTGAGTGGAATACGAAACTGATGTAGACTATAAATATTGTAAAATATTGCAAATATTGTAAAAATAAAGTAGAAGACAAGATAAACTCAGAAACCGAATGTAAACAATGCTATCAATCGTGGAGATTATGGAGTTCCTTGCGGTTTGCTGGAACCGCTTTAGTCTTACAATAATTTATCTTAAATCTTTCCTCGCTTCGTAACATTCGTATAAAGTAAACTGTTAATCATGGTATTCGTAAGATGTTCGGATGCTTACCTAAACATGTTTTCGCCGAATTACCTCGTGATTAGGTGTGATATATTAGTTTCGAGTAAATGGACTCGTAAATACTGGATGTAAATTACTTGGGGAAATCTGAACTTCAAATTTCCCCAAGTAATTTAATTATGTTACATGAATATACAACACAGATATACAATGCGAATGGACAGATGTAGATACCGAGGGAGACCCACACTGACATTTCATGATCAAATTGATCGTGTGCTGTCTGAAGGAGGTGGCAAGTCTCCGAAATCGGCGTGTTTGTATGAGAAGAATTATGAAAGTGGAAGAAACTAGGCATGTATGCCAGAACCGTACTGTTTGGCACTCTATATCCTCGGCCTACCCCGTTAGGGATTTGGCGTGAAGATGTGTATATGTGTATGTATGTACCTATGTATGTATGTATGAATATACAATTGAAAAGTACCTAATGTAGCGCTATGGTAAAACATGATAAATCAAAATAACACGACACAACAGCATTTTTAACACAAAAGTTATATAAAAAATATAAAGTCTGTATGATGTTATTTCTGTCTTGCGCTGCAATTCAGTGTAGGTATATAAAATCTAGCGCTACTGTGGCTTGAAAAATGTGGTAAAGAACATTTCAAATAGGGATTCTAGGCTCATGATGCGTCTTTGTTTCGCTGGGTTCACGATCATCATGGAGGAAGACGGACAAAAATTACAATTTGAAAAACTACATGATATTCAAATTGCGTTCGTTTCTTCTTAGACTTTTTTCATTTCTTGTTACGCAATGTCTTACCTTGCATGTGCAACCCTGTTTATACAGTAGTCTGAACCCCTTCCTTTGCCGCGGAGTGACGTCACGCCATTTGTTGATGTATCCGCAGAGATGGACATGTGCTTGCAAATGCACCACTCGACCTGTAAATATTATCGTAATTACGTTGTATACTTCCTCGTCGACATCTGCAACTAATTTTAAATAAAATAGGAGCTCTATTTTAATTAATCAATGACAGAAATGAGCTGGCAATGCAACGGAACTTTGTAACGTCTTTATTAATATTATAGTTGAAATCTTTCAGTTTACAAGTAACTATTAGTTATATAAAATAACGTCATTGAATATAATTTGTGTTTTTTTTATTTTTGGACGCACTTTAACCAAATTAACTCAATTCTTATTATAATATGTTTATTAACTTGATATGTTCTAAATTTTGTAACGAAAATATAATAATTTATACTTATATAATAAATTTTGATTGATAATTTAATTTAATTAGTACACACATTCATAATAGTGACTGCTTAATTTACTCAAAGGACAATTTCAAAGGACCACCTATAACAATACTAACAAAGCAAATTAATAGTCATTCGTTTTCCATTGTGAAACTTTAGTAATTCATTTGATGAAAATCTTAACAGAGTTGAAGACGTCGTCTTTGTGTACAGAGAATTACGTATTTAAAATAAGACTATTATTTCATAAACGAAATCATTACTTGAGAGGTAAATTGTCATATTATTATTATTATTATTTTAGTGTTAAGGTAGCAAACGAGCATGCAGTCCACCTGATGGTAAGAGGTCATTGCCACCCATGGACATTAGAAGTCATCTTCAAGTACTAAGCACCTAAGGTTGACCACAAATACGTTATTACCCTTGAGGTCTAAGATGTTCGCCTCGTTTGTAAGTATAACCGGCAACCACGCTTCTCCAAACCGAAACACAATAAATTGCTTCACGGAGGATAATGAGGGTTATTTAACTTCTAGTGACCTTAAATATAAAATATTATGTTTTAAGTTTAAATATAAATATTTATTGTGGGTGTAGTACTAAATAGACATCAAAGACGTACCTGTTATAACATAGGTCTCCCTAGGCTGAAGGTTCACTCCACAAAGAGATTCTTGGGAAGGCGTTAGTATTCGACCTGATTTCAAAGCTAACGCAGCCTTTGGGGTTGCCTGAAAATAAAACATGACATAGAAAACATTTTAAATGTTATTAGTAACCTATACTGTTTGTTCTGCATAATTAGGGGTTCGTACTTAAGATATCCATAATGGTGCGGAAATCTTTGTGTGCGAACCCAACTCTCAGTTAACTGATCTCTTGACAGTTACTTCTTTAAACTACTAATAAACTAATATCGGTTACAGAGTTTGTATGATATTCCTATATTATATTACAGTTTAGTACATTTTGGCCTATTCACGGGATATAATTATGTATTCCACTTGTAATTAATAACTGGCCCCTTTATTTTTGATGTGAAATATCTAATGCCGCGAGAAACTGGCTGTTGGCGACGCTCCTCGCGAAAGATACATTACATAAATTGATACAAGCTTATTCTCATATATTTGTATCACATTATTTTTAGTAGTAATATAATAATTTGTAGAAATTTGATTATTTTAATAACACGTCCGGAAAATATTAAATGTAAGGGTTGAAGCAAAATACGTTAAGAACTGGTAGTGAATAAATTATTAAATATTTTAATTAGATTTTATTACAAAAAATGAATAATTACTCATTAGCTTAAGATAAGATGATGATCATAAGTATTTAAAAAAATGCGTTATATTATAAGAAAATATACAAATACTTATAGCTAAAATTATCATGAAGGAAAATGCTTACTTCTTTATTTAATTTTTTATTATAATAACTAGCTGACCCGGCAAACCTTGTTCTGCCATATAAAATATTACTGAATTTCACGTAGGAATTAACGTTTTTCCGTTAGTATCTATACACGACGTTTTTCGTTTAGTATCTATACACGAAAAAAAGTTTCATTCGAATCCGTCCAGTAGTTTCGGAGATTAGCCCGAACAAACGGATTTATTTTACTGTTTTATTATATGTATAGATTTGCTTACTTTGAACACGTTGCGAATCTTCACTTTATATGCGTCGTAAAAATCATTTCCTCTGAATAATTTTTGTACTCTGCCGACGATCACTGAAACAACAGGAAAAATGTGCTTTAACGATATTTGTATATAATTTTCCGAGGAAAACCTAGCTAGAAAATAATAACATATAATGATATTTGCTCTAGCATGATCCTTAAATATTTGTTCGCATAACAAAGAATATTCGAAATTAAAAGAGAATGCTTTATTCTACCTAGAATGTGAATTTACTGAGGCTTCAGGGCAAACGAGGTCTATTTTAATTGTACTTTCTTTTAGTAATTTCTGACGTGACACAAATGCAATTTTAACAGCTTTCAAAACATTTTCATTTGAAATTCAGTGTACGTACGTAAATATTTTAACATTTTAACAGAATATAAACTTTTTCTTTTTTCATACACACTTTAAGTGAACACACACAATATCAAAAATAAACTATAAATAAAATTACTAAGTCAGGGACAGGGAATAACCTTCCTTAGAAATATATTTAGTGAGTAACTCGTTATAAATAGTGTTTTGCAAACAAAATCAATAAACTCAAACGTTGAATTTCAAGGGAAAATAAATAAGATTTTGGAACTTTACAACCATGTATTTTTTTATCAATAAAAATTGACTCACCAAAGTCGCTATTACAATAATGGCTCTGAGGGTGTCCGAGGGCACAGGTGCAGGCGTCGGTGGCGCGCCAGCTCACAGCCACCAGCACCAGGGTCAGCCACCTCGTCAGCATGCTCTCTCTAATGATCTGCAATTCAATAATAACTATTAGCTATATATTTTAAAAATTAACAAATGGTAGAACTCATACAATTCCCATCGGCGACCACACAATTCTCTATAATGTAATTTTTGTGTTGGAGAAGTATTCTAACATTAATGTACCTATAGTTAACGTCTGCTAGGACTTCAATCCTGTTTGAGGTTGATCATAAATGTCCAAAGCAGATATAGCCATTTACGATAAAATGAAGTGCAGGCTTATTTATTGAAAATTCAGTGTTACTGGTACAACAACGTGTATCAGGTACATCTGACTGAAAATTACGTCTAGTATTCACTATTCTAGTTTGACACGTCAAGGGTTTCAGTTAATGCCAGAGCAGACCGACATAATTTTAAATAATACTTTTCTGTTCGGGGTATCAGTGTAATTGAAGTTATTTTTGTATACTTCATAAGTTTGGATGACATACGAAATGATTATAATTTCTTGCGTCATCCGGTCACATGTGCTTCAACATATAAAGCTTAGTATTCATAAGGGTAATTAATAGCTAACAATAAAATATTACCGCAAAATGGAAATTCTACGAACTATGTCGATTTTTTACTTCACCATTGTTACCAATAATCACCATTAATTATACTCAAAAACTGTATAAGTAATCGATGGAGAAGAAAATACCTCAAGTAGCAATCACGTCAAGGTAAAAAGAAGAGCAAAGGTCGTCACCGACTACGTCGATTGATAACCTGAGGAAAATGAGGGCAAATCGCCAACGGTTCGGAGAGCACAGCCCCTGTCGCTAAGGTTTAGTGAAATCAAGATTAGGTAACAATATATTACGGGTCTGAGGAAAAAATGAGGGTGAACTTTAATGGACGCATATACTGGCCCGTGATACTTTACGAAGGTTTATTCCTCCAACTAAAGCGGAATTTATAAAAATGTATTCGATCCCTTCATAAGTCGGCTATAAAACACCTATTTTAGTCACGAAGTTTAAAGGAAAAAGGTTAAAGTATTACAAGCCTAACTTTTAATGATGTAATTAAAAATTAATATTTAAAAATCTCGTGTCAAAGTTTTGTGGACGCACTCCTCCGAAACGGCTCGACTGATTTTTATGAAATTTTTATCGGTGGCTATGAGAAAAGACTGTCAAGTATATTTATTTCATTTCGCTTCTTGATTAGGGTGTTACTATCTACAGTATTTTTATCGATTTTTTTATTATTTTTTTAGATCCATAGATATACTTATAATCCCATTTTGAATTGCACTTTTATAATTAATATGATAGTGGTTGCTACTTTTTCCAGGTCAGCTAATAAATAAACATTACTAAAACTTTAAAACATGATGGCTTTAATTGCAAAGGTCTCGTGTCTACATTACGAGAGCACTCGAGCCTTGAGACATGAACTACGTACGCTAATCCACTGCGGTCTGGCGGTCACAAATGCTAATTTTATCATATGTCGTAACATATTTTCATAAATGTTTCACTTCCCAAAAAACTGTCATATTAAAACATTAGGGAAACTTACATTAATAATAATAATAATTAATTTAAATTTATCATACGTCGAAACATATTTTCGTAAATGTTTCACTTGCCAAAAAAACTGACACATTAAAACATTAGGGAAACTTACATTAAATATAGCAAAATAAGATGATCGCCTCGTGTGTAAGTATAGCCGGCAACCAGTCTTGTTCACTTCCCAAAAATATTTGTTACAAGCTGTACCCGCGGCTCCGCCCGCTACCCCTCCTTTTAGGGGTTGAATTTTTATGGCCTAAAACACGGCCGG
>DWNR01003170.1:0-12084 GCA_018250455.1 Polygonus leo | reverse complement strand
TTTCGGGCCAGAATTGCAGTCCTATGGACTGGCAGGGATCGCGACGTGCACGCTTCTGGCCAATGATCCCCTAATTTCTAGTGACTTTGTAGATTTGTCTTCGTTGGATATTTGAGAGGCAAATTTGAATTGGTTAGGTAGACTTAAACATTTAAAGAGGTAAGGCAAAGTTTTAACATTTTAAAATAAGTTTTTTTTTAATTAAATATATTAAAAAAACCTTTAAAACTTAAAAAAAATTTTTACACCTATAACAGAAACTAAATCCCATGCCAATTCTACGACGTGAAATATAGCGTTCTTGAAAATTATTAAGAAAACAATGTAGCGAATAACAACTACTAAAACGTGTGATGAATTATCTTAGTAAGTATATTAAAATGAATGTTTGTGTGTATGTCCTTTATACAATCGTAAATTATGCATTTGATCGTGTGATGATCTTTAGCAAAGTTGTTGTGCCTGAGCCCAGGAAGGTTTCTGAGTTGGTACTACCAATTTTCGACAGTTTATTTTAGTTGATGGCGTAGCAACGTGCGCAGGGTACAGCTAGTCTTAAATATAATAATTAAGCCCATTTGTGTGGAGCCCTGACACGCTACATGTCAAATATAGTTTTGGTACAAATTCTGTTTTTTAGATTGCGTTGGTAGGGCTGTAAAGAAGCGCTTGACAAAGCTTCAATTTTATAACAGCTAAACGCTTATTTAAGCTTTGCCGTAGTCAGATAAAAGGATAAAAATCCTTAATAGGTACAGAACGTTTTATTTATAAGTATCATATAAAACGATCTGTTGAAGTTATACCTTTGAAATTTTAATTAGCTTGTTCTGTTAACGCACGTTATACATTCGTGTTCACTTTCCGTAAATGTATTTAATACACTCTTAAAGAACGAAGATGGATGAAGATGATTGAAGTCTTAGTTCACCAGTGCAGTGGTAAGACCTCAATCGTATCGAATTGGGTCAGGTATCTTTAGGTGATAAGTAGGCTTGACTTTTTTTTATTGTAGTAAGGTAGCAAACGAGCATGCAGTCTTGATGGTAAGTGGTCACTGCCGCCCATGAACATCAGTAATCATCCCAAGCATAATTAAATTATACCTAAGTTTGATCACAGATGCGTTGCTACCCCTGAGGACTAAGATGTTCGCCTCGTGCATAAGTGTAGCCGGCAACCACGCCTCTCCAAATCAAAACACAAGAATTGCTTCACGTATGATCATGAGGGTGGTAGGGTAAAACTCGTTTAGTTCGATCGGGGATACCTCCCTATCCCCGATCGAACTAAACGAGTTCTACCACCTGGCAAATTGAATTGATTGTTTTGATTTGATTGCTACCCTTATGTCATAAGGAAATGTACACCATTACTAGGTATTAGGTACAATTGTACATAGTATTCGATGAACAGTTGAACACTATAATATTGTGCATATCTACTATAAAAATACAACAGAACCAAGCAACCAATTATGTTTTACAGTAAATGTAAAACATAATTCTAAATCTTCATGAATCATTCCTTCATTTTCCTTGGTTTTGGCATCACGCGTGAACGGCTGGATGGATTTCGCTAATTATTTGTTTTTTGTTATTATTAAAGAAAAACTTGAGAAAGTTGCGCAGAAAATTAGAAAACTCAAGAAAACAGAACAGAATAACGATCATATTAACTTTTCTATTGTAACCATAGCAACATGACTTTTTTTAAATTCCTTACTATACATATTGTTATAGTTAAGATAGGTCCACGCCTATCGGATCAGCTAGTAAGCAATATTTCCACGTAGGATTGGAATTCATCATGAACAGCATGAACTACTAACATTTTTAGAATAGAACTAATATTTATTCAATTTTAGATGCAACTTTGTTTGTTTGTTAGAATAATAGAGAGTCTGTTCTAGTTTTAGACTTCTATTGTTAGAATTAGCCACTATTTTCGGGATATTTGCTACCGAATAAAAATGTGTAATTTCTATTTGCTTTGGTTTTTAGTATACCGTAAATATTTAAAAAAAAATGGATGATTTTATTGTTTTCAAATTAATCAAACACATATTTAAATTTGTCAGTAAATGGACTGTTTTGAACCATACCTATATTTTGAGATGGTAACAGAAACATTTTCGGAAACAATTTTTAAGGTAGAGATTTTAAGGTAGTTTAAGGTAGTAAAACCTTCAACAATTTGGTTGGAGTGGATACAAACTCCACGTATATACGTGGCTATGTTTTTATTGTAAATTAAATAAAAAGCAATCTATAAAGATCACTTTATTCTACGTAGTTACTGTCACTTCCGATTTTTTTTGCAATGAACTTAACATAAAGCTTTTAATCTGTTATTTATTGGCTTTCTGCTAAAATTACCATAGCTATGATATAGATAATAGAGGAGACCTGGTCGCACATTCTCCTAACAAGCAATCAAGTCAATAATCTCAGTAGTTAAAATCCAACCCGTAATTGCACACTGTGTTTGGTTGTTAGTTTTATGTCGTTCAACTTTGTATTGTACAAAAGCATATTTCCTAAACTTTAAATTTAGAAACTCCTCCATTTTTGAAGAAGTTTAAAAAAATAGAGGAGTTTCTAAATTTGTGGGTATTTTCTTTATTTTTATTTTCTACGTTTGTTGCCTCAGAACTCAGTGATTAACCTATGAACTTTTGGAACATTATTTTTGTTTGAAAAAACTATTCTTTAAATTTGGTCCCGTTTATGTTCAATTCGAATTCACAAGAATCCTTGAGAGTTTTTGGGTTTTTTCAAAGAATCTGATTTTACAGGTATACATACCGCGATTTTAATATTTTCAATAATAAGTCTAGTGGAACTGATGACGAAACCCATGAATGGTTACGAAATGTTGCGACTTTTAAACTTCGCCATTTGTGAAATGATTTACAAAAATACTTTCAAATTGATCTAGTTTTTGTCAAAATTCAGTCCCGGTTATTGGTATCTATGGTAAATTCAGGGTAATTATCAAATATCATAGGCACTTATAGCGATTGTGGTAGAAATCGTGTAGTTCAACCGGGGAGGTACCACTGCCACCCTTATAATACTCCGTAAAGCAATTTTTGTGTTTTGGTTTGGAGAGGCGTGATTGCCGGTTATACTTGTGCACCAGGTGACATTTTCGTCCTCAGGGATAGCAACGCATCTTAGGTATGATTTAATTGTGCTTTGGATGGTTACTGATATCCATGGTACCATCAGGTGGATTGCATGCTCGTTTGCTACCTTTACACAATAAAAAAATGTTAATGTCAAAATGTGTAACATATCATGATCAACGATTCTATAACATACTTTCTCAACTTTACACTTTTCTTTGTACACTTGGCATGGTCTAAAAAATTGTAAAATAATGGATAATGAAAAATAATTGTTAAGGAACGATGAAGTCGCTTCTGTTTGTTATATTTTTCTACATGGTAATATTATTGATATTTCTTTATTTTTATAATTAGTATCTACTTACCAGTTTTAGAGCTACAGCTCTGTGATCGACGGATAGACAGCGGAGTCTTACTAATACGATGCAGATGATATATTTAAAGCAAGGGCCGTATTAATTTTAAGTAAGCACGTACGAGGAAGCTTATTCCTCGTACTTGAATGAAAAGTAATAAATGAAATTAAATATTTATTTACTTTTAAACCGGCGTAAAGTGTTACACAGCCTTTGATAATACATTGTTGTTACAAAGCAGAATAGTTTTATCGAGAGTGCTGCCGCAGACGAAAGATGTTGCATTTTAACTTCAAAATGCCTTCACCTTGAAAATAGAGGTTCAGCCTACTTTAGATTGTATTTTAGGACTTCTATTTCAAATACCGAATTGAGGAGTTTTTTTAAGTTTAGCTCTAGCTACAACACATTTTATATCATTAAATTGTTTTAGTGTTAGTTGGGGCTACATGGATTCTAGAGGCATCTTGTTTTTCAAAGCTCAGCTTGGATATATTGTTAAGAAGCTGGATTAGAAGAAGAAGAGGTGTCATGCGGGTTGCAACTAACAATATATTTCAAGCGAGACGCATAGTTAATAAATGTACTATATAGTCGTAGCTTTTTAAATCCTATTAACTTCTTAGTACATACAGGTTTTATTAATTCGACCTGGATTAGGAGCATTGGGTTGTAGATTTGGCTCAACATTCCAGACATCGCGCGTTCCGTATGAAGTCACACTAATCGGGCATGCAGCGGTCAATTTCGCCGTGAATGACTCGACGGCGGAGGCTTTTGTGCCTTGTACTCGGTTCTAATTGAAACTATTTTGGACACAGGACAATGCGGCATTGTCCGCGTGTCCGGCGGTGTTTGCCGCCTTTATTAATTCAGGTGGGCGTGTCTTTCAGTGGGCGGGGCCGAGGTGGGGCGTGGTGGGGCCCCGCCCAGCCGCGCGACGCAGTTGACGAGTTTCGCTCGTTTCGCGCCGCAGTCCTCAGTCGGTCTGCTGACGCGACGTTCGGTGCTCATCTCCGCGCGAACCGAAACTTCGAACTCTCGTAATATGTTTTAACTTTGACAATTGTAGAGACTAGTTCGATCTGGAGTTCTTGCTCTGGTCCGGACGTTGGTGAAGGTGTGTGCCAGTGGGCGTCGGCCGTCGGACACCCCTCGAACTTCCCAAGGTGTCGCACGACCACACACACACGCAAAGTGAGTTCAAAAGTTTTTAGAAGTAGATACTCGTATGACTAAGTAGATTTTGTGTGTGTTTTAGCTATTCAGAAACACTTAACAGTTGACAAAATCAGTTACTGTTTGAAGATGATTGGTTGCGGAAAAAAAATGTTCTTTATATTTTGAAAAACTTCATAGAGTTTTACATACTAATTTTCAGGGTTTTTTAAGAAACTCGTTCGAATTAGTAGTATGCGACTTCTCTTCGTATTCCAATTTAACATTATTGACAAGCAAAAGGAAAAAATATTTTATTAATTTAATATCAACTATCAAGAATTATTACTGAAATAATATAATGGTACAAGTAGTCTGTGAGGTCTATTCTTTACTGTACTTACCTGCTAACAAAAAAACAAATTTGGATACGTTTATGTCATATCCTTAATAAAATGTTGAACAAATTTTCAAAAATTATATACGAGTATGATTGTACATAATGGATATGTATAGTGATGAATAGAAATAAACCTTTTTTTTAATACAAGACGTCAAAATGTCATTCTTTAAAATTTGCCGCGTAAACGTCATGACATTGAACTTCTAACACTAGAGTCGCGACGTCTCACTTAAATAACAACAAATTAAAAACACCGTGGTTTAAACCTTTTAATGTAAATTATTATAAACGAATGACATGAAGTTCTCCAATCCGTGTTTCGAACGGATTCATACTTATTAATGTTGTACTTTAGTAATTTTAAAATACATACACACTCTCACTTAATTATTAATTTTTCACGAAATAATAATCTTTAACAAATTTTATAATTTTATGTTCTCGATAACATTTCGATTGCCTTTCATAACAATAGTAGGTCAAATATTAGGTAGGTTAAAAGTTTAAAAATATTTTAAAAGAAATTAATAACCTAGCTAAAAACTTAATAAGTAATACCCAATTATACAAGTTTCTAAAATATATTTATACAATGTTTTATTAAGTTTACAAAAAATCATAATAATTATTTCCATAATAAAATGTTACCGTGCTTAATCGATCTATCGTTTTCAGTTTTTAAAAAAAAAAACTTTTTACTTACATATAAAACTGTGTGTTTTCCTTATGTTCAAACATATCAAATTAAATGAATATGAATATATAACTAAAAAAGCCTGTATATTTTTAATTATTAAGTAAAAATAAACAATGTCCATATTATTTTATTTCATCCTACATCCCATGGGTTACACCCATAGGATGTCCCTAATAGTTCTAATGTAGGAATATTTTCTCCAACGAAACCCATTTCAATTCCACCGCAATCCAACTACACTGCAAATCAATCGTCATCTATCGACATTGGATGTCGTTCGTTTTTACTCCGGGATAAAAATGCGCCCGCCCAAACCGTGTCCCGCCCGCCTCGACGTAAAGTTGCTGAAAATGCTGCGGTTTTTTTTGTTGTGGTCGTCAAAAATCAAATTTATCTACAGCATAAACTAAAGAATATATTTTTCAGATTTCACGTGTCCTTTAAATGTCTGTCTTGGAAACTTTTAACTTAATTATTGGGGATGGGATAAAATTAATGACTTACCAACGTAGGTAAAAAAGTATTTATGTTATCAAAGTTTCATTTATCTGTATGACTGGTTTTAGCTAAAAGTCTGTCACTTTATATTTTTTGGTTCATATTGGAACTTCTCTTTATAGCAAACATCGAAAGTACTTGCGTTTCATAAGAATAAAAGTATATTCCAATGAGAATCTTGTGTAGAATTGCATTTATATTTCGAGGATTAATATTGTGACACATTAAACGTGTATAGGAATTTTAATTGAAATTTAATATTACATAAACTACTAATTTTTTAGACTCCTTGTACTCCTTGTATGTACATAACATAAAAAACATAAAACCAAAAAATATTTACAGGAACCCTATATACTACAGACAAGTACTAAGAATAATTTATTCAAATACGTATAGAGTTAAAAAAGTGAAAATTCAATAACAAAAAGCCATTGCACTTGTACTTAGCAATAAAGACTTCGAATATTACAAATCAATGGCAGTGGGTTTTCCCGCGGGATAAAAATGTGAATCCGCCCGAACCGTGTTCCCGCGATCGAATCATCGCTGACAATGTGGATTCGGTTTTATTGGCTGCCATCTTTTTATGCCAATTGCCCAAACCTTCCCGCTAAGATTGCGGTGCTTAGTCGCTTTTTAGATAAAGAAAACCTTGGGAACTTTGCTTAGGGTATTCCGATTCTTATCATTGATGTGAAGAACTTGCTAATGACTTTTATAAGTGAGTAGGAATTTATAATTATTATTAATATATTCTTACGTAATCTATATCTATACTGATAATATAAAGCTGAAAAGTTTGTTTGTTTCTTTGAACACGCTAATCTCAGGAACTAGTGGTTCGAATTGAAAAAATATTTTTGTATTGAATAGTCCATTCATTGAGGAACGCTATACTGTTGCAAAAACGGGTTGTATGAGGCTGTTGCAAAAACGGGGAAAATTTGACCCACTCTCTCTTATATGACGCAAACGAAGTTGCGCGGGTCAGCTAGTCATATATAGGTACATTTTTATATAGACACCAATTTTGGCGCAGCGATCACCACGTCTGCTTGACTAAGGATCCCGGGTTCGATTTCCGGCTAGACAGAAAATTTGAATGATGAATTTGGTTTTTTCTTCTGGTTCTGGGTGTTTGTGCTTTCGTCTTGTGTGTGTCCATGGCATCCATAACTCATGGATTTTAGTGTGGAACTAAGAGTTTAGAAAATGTTTTTGTTGTTTATATTTTAATAAACATTTAATTGAAACGAAGAAACCTTTCTGGCTATTTCTTACAGTTTATTCGCCATACCTGCGAATACATACACTTTCTTTTTGACACTGTATAAATCACAGGTATTTACGAAAAAACTGCTACATGTATTATGATTATAGAACTAAAAGATTAAGTATGCACCCACCCTTATCTTTCCGAGCTAAAACCGAACCGTTGCTGACAATGTAGAGTTTCATTCGGTCTTTTCATGCCAATCGTCATTTACACGATCGTTTTTCCATTTCGATTGGGGAGCTTGTCTTTTTAGGGGATCTTTAAACAGACCTCGGGTGATTTGCTTCGAATTGACACAAGACAATAAAGGTTCCATAATTACTTGAGGAAATTAAGAAAGTAATGATTGCGCATAGACAAATGATTTTACGAAATCATAACTAGTATTAGTTATTACTAATACTAGTTGTTAATAGTAGTTGTTATTACAATGAGTGTTGTAAATTTTTTTAAATATTTATTTTTGAAAATATTAGCTTTCCTAGTAATATTTTTGTTTTCACTTCCTTGTGGATCACGAAATAAAAATAAAACTTATGATAGAAACTTGGTGATTTTATTGTCTACTGTATTAAAAATATTTTGAAATAAAAATAATTATAGAAAATGCTTAAATTGCTCTGAGATATTTTAACACAGATGGCAGTACCGACACCATGATTCAAAATAGCTAATTTGACTATCGTACATAAATCAAGTACATATAAATCAATCATTTTTTATTTTACGATTTGTGTTCACGTCAATTTCTGTACTAGTGGTCACTGCCATCCATGAACTTTTGTCACCATCCCTAAGTACGATTGAACCGTACTAGCTGTATTCACCTTGTTCAAGTATTGCCGGCAACAACGCCTCACATGACATACATACATCATTTCCAACATGTACGTATGTACGTATATAATTGCTTGCAACTAATAATTAGTTGCATTTTTTCTCTACCTTACATATCTTTAACTTGCAACTTTTTTATATCCACTTAAGGTAGCAAACGAGCATGCCGCCCACCTGATGGTAAGTGGTCACTGACGCCCGTGGAAATTTGTGATCATCCCAGAGTACCATTAAATCGTACTTACCACATATGCGTTGCTACCCTTGAGGCCTAAGATGTTCGCCTCGCGTCTAAGTATAGCCGTCAACCAGGCCTCTCCACCAACCGAAACACAATAAATTGCTTCACGGAGGATTATGAGGGTGGGGACGGTGACGAACTACATGAGTTATACCACCTGGCACTGAATTTGCTTTGTTATTTGAATTTGTTCACATTGGTATTTTGATAGCCGAAGTGTCTGGTTTATGTGAAATCACTAACAGTTGGTAGTGGTGCGATAGGAGACAATATCGGATAATGGCTTGCATTCGGAAGCGATAACGACCCGCCCTTGTTATCTACTTGCAAGGGTTGAATCGGCTCCGTAGTTTGCGGCCTCGTTACATATTTAATGGTGGAACTCTTCGTTCGACTGTGGTACCGTCATATAAACTTACCATCTATTTCTACCGTGAAGCTGTTACTTTATTCAGGGAGAGTTTGACTTATGATATATGTAGTATTCTAACTTTATATTAGAAATGCATATGGAGACTAAGCGTATCTTTAAGGTACTAAAAATCCCCATCAAAATATTTTTATTCAAAGTCGATTCTTTGCAGAATTACTTTTGAAAGTCAGGTCTACATACGTTTTTAAAGTGTTTCGTTATGCAGAAGAAATTACGAAATTATAATTCAAAATAAAAATTAATAAAATCAATGTAAAATAGTATTTACACGTACAACTAAACTATATACCCTATATTAAAAATAACCGTAAATCAAAAAAATCAAAACAAAAAATTAAAATTGTGTTTCTTTTTTCTACTTAACATCACTTCTACATCACCTATATTTGGAATGTTTCATAATACTTGTAAATTATAATAGACGAAGGCAACGATGCGTTAAGGCGATTTGTGGGGCGGCGATTACAATGCATAATGAGGTTGCAGCGATAGCGATACCGAAGCGCTTGTTATCGCTCCTGTATCGCCGCGAACTTCTATAATGATTGTTCTTTTGTATTTCACATTTTTTCTCGTTATTTCGAAATATATCTTCCGTTTTAATAAAAATAGGAAAATATTACAGTTCGATAAAACCAAATGAATCAGTTTAGTAATTTTTTTTTTAATGAAGCATGTTTGGTGAGAAAAGTTCTGAAATGGCAATGGCCGTTGATTATGGAAACTACGTTTTTTTTTATTATAGGTAAACATAGGTAGGTAGGTAGGTTACATAAACTCTATGTATAAGCTTAATCGGAAAGTTTTTATACTTTAATTTTGTACCAATTTCTCTTAGGAACAAATTCGAGAAATTCAATCCTTTGGTGATCTTGTGTTGTTATTTTCGGATTAAGATCAATTTTATCTAATGCTTGATCTATGTCCTCGTAAGCTTGTCAGATGGGGTTAACGTAGTGGATTTTGAATATTGGATCGGTTTCTTTTTTCTAGCTTGAACAGCATTTTACCGATTTAATGAAAAAAAAGTCAAATATGTCAAAAAATACTTTTTCAATTCTCTTATTTAGAAAAGGATCAACCAAAAACTGCTGCGTAGACTCAATCGAAGTTTTGCCCAAACAATCCTTGCTAATTCAAATATATGAATATTAATCAAATGGTGCTGAGGTTTAGGTAAAGTTAGCTGCGAAAAAAATACAATTAATTCCTCTGTTAGGAAAAAGTAAAAATACTTTCCAAACAAAGATAAGTGATAAGAGCGTGAGGTTCGTAGTAAAGTTGTAACAGCAGCTCCATAAAATTAACGTAAGTTGAATTAGGTATTTTTTAAAGCAATACCTTATGGAGTTTGATTTGCTTTTCTTTTTCATAGTGAAACATTTTTGACATGGTGAATCACGGTGATTGTAATTTGAATAAAATCTTTTGATTTTTACCTTATATTGCATTTAAACAGTATAAGTAGACATTAGCTATAAAACTACCATTTTATTTGTGAAGCAAATAAAACTGAGTATATAATTAGGTCGTAATACAAATATTTTTACTGAATTTGTCGAATTATTTACAATTGGTAAATAACATCCACAGGATTTTAATTCCAAACAAAAACCTTTTACCCAAAAATATCTTATTTATATACAAACGTAATGTGTATCATATCAAATCAAAGTATTCAATTCTATATAACAAACGATTTTCATGCGATTCGATACTATAAAAATCTATGCAACTATAAAAACTTGGACCTCAAATGGGACATTCAAATAAGCTTAGTTATGACAGCACAGTCTACCGGTCACGTCATGCGCGGAATAATTGAGGTACTGGTACATGCAGAATTCAGATATTAAATGAACTAAAATATATATTTCAATGGGACGGCCATTTTAAGACAACAATTATTTACTAACTACCTACAAAATACCCATCGTAATGCATTATATAAGATTTTTTGATAATGCATTGCAAATAAGTTTTATAAATAGTTGTAAGTAAGTTGCGTTTTGGACAGAAAATATATTTCAATTTATATTTGTTTGTCATTGCTTATTTTGAGCGTAGCCGCCGAAATATAGATTATTCGGCATTAAATAATTTTGTACGTTTCATAAATATTGAATACATACATACAAGATTCAACTGTTTGGATAATGAATAGTTTATCTCTATGATAGTTAAAATTAAATTACACAAGTAAATATTTATAACGAGCTTTAGCGAGTTAAACATCGTTCAACCAACACAACTGTTAACCATTTTTCAAGCTGTCATCTGCAATTAAATTTCCAGTCCACAAAACTAGCAGCACAAAGCCAGTAATTTGAACTTGACTGTTATTTGTCAGTGGATACCTGAAATCGTGGCGTTGTTTCCTAGTAACAAGCGACCGAAAGGATTCACCGCATTAAACAGATGAGGGATAAAAAGCGGTGCAAATGATGTTAAATGATCGTTTCAAACGGGCGGTGGTGGCTCTGACGACACTTTATGAATGAATAACAGATCGGTTACGACGGGATGTGTCGGTGCGCCTCGTTACACTCGTTAGGGTCCGATCGGCGAGCCGGTGCAGAGTTGCGGCCGAAACGCAGCGTTTTATTTTTGAAGTATAAACGTCATTTATTCGTATGATATCGTATGTGGTTCGTGGTTAGTGACAAGTGATATCGTGTGTGGCAATAAGTTTTTAAATATGTCATTAATTTATTGCATTTTTATTATTAACAGATTGTGCTCTTTATTGAAAATCTAAATGTATAAAATAGACAAATGAACAACACGATAACTACATGTTGAAGAAACTGAAAAGAAAAGAGTAAATACGTAAATATAAAGTTTTAATAATAATCTGTTACTTATACCCTTTTATTATTGACTAGATAGAGGTCGCCTTGTGCTCGAAATTCGAGTATAATAAGAAAAGTCCATAAAATAAAGATGTCTCTAAAAAAGTTCAAATTCAAAACTTTTTATTCATCATAAGGTACATGAAATACGCTAGATGAACGTCAATACAAAATTACTTGGTATTTTTTTTTCATAT
>DWNR01003169.1:0-12084 GCA_018250455.1 Polygonus leo | reverse complement strand
AATCCTCAGTGTAGCAATGTATCTGTGGTCAACCATAAGTACACTGTGAATGTGTACTAATTTATCTGTTTTATTTTATCTGTGACCACATTATGTTCTCAATTGGGTAAATATAAAAGAATCCCCAATGATACCATAATGTTTAAAGTAAATTGCCTGTGACATATCTTGTAGTCTTAAATGATAATTGAGAACAACAAATCTGTTAAACATGCAAGGCCAATAATATTCCTTGACCATCAGTTTGATACCTGTATATACCCCATTCATACAATAAATAAAATTATTTCATTTCATATATGAAAAAAAATATTTGACAAATTGGTCATCCCTTATGTATATATGTTCAGGATTAACCCAATTTAATATTATCTCAATGTTATTTCTTAAAAAATTTAGTAGGAATTAAGTACACTTTATTTCCTGGTTTTGCCCCATGGATTATGGTTTTCCCCCATTTTATATTTTTAAAGTGTAAATAAATAATCATAAGTTTGATAGTACTGGCAATGTTTTTATTGCACTATACTTGAAATCATATAAATATTAGTAATGTAATATGAATATGTAATAAATAAATAAATAAATTACAATTTATTATACCATAACTCACTTGTGGCGACTGAAGGTGGATTGTTGGCTTCTCGGCATCCTGCTCCAGCAGATTTTTCCATATTTCCTCTCTATATTCACAGTGGTATTCATCATCTGGGTCTGTTATGGACTATAACAAAACAAAATAATGTAAAAAAAATAAAACATGGCTGAATAATTTAAGCAATCAGAACATTCCAGAGACGAAAATTTGAGAGTTCTATTTTTGAATTTTGACAGCGTATCAGCTTAAAGTACCACTGTATTTTGTATATGGGCGTACATATGATATCACGGATAAAAAACCTAAAAATACCAAGGTTAGGTTATTAATATTCGTAAATAATGCGATACTTTTCGCCGATGCTTCTATCGATGGAATGATGTGGGGTGCTAACGCGGGAAAATCATTGTCTTCATTCACAAACAGCTTGTACAAAGCTCAAGGAGTTACTTACAGTTGTCTCAATTTTTACTTCAGACGGCTCTGGCTTGGGGCCGTTGTCGTTCCCAACGTGGCTCCTAACACTCGACAGATTCAACTTCGACATATTCAGGGTCTCCATATCAGATTATCAGCGACTAAAGCTCGGGAACACAATTCGAAAGAATTAACACGTATACCGAATCTGACAGTCACCACGTGGAAACAAACGTCAAATAAAATCGCTGGTACGGATAAAAATTCGACCAAAAACACGATAATCAACTACTCTATACGCTAACATCCCTCTTTTCATTGTATTCAGAAAATATTGAGGATATTCACGGGCAGAAAACTTTAACAAACATGATGCAATGGTCGACACATTTCTGACACTGCACGGAACTCGACGCAACGTGAAAGAAATGTGGAATTAAAAATGAATGTCATGAAATGTCGACGATCTGTCAGATTATGACAGACAAGACAATGACAATGATCGTTATTTAAAATACTAAAGCAGAAATTTTCTTTGGATAAGTTCGTTATACCAATATCATAAAATAAAGTACATGGAGATGTTGGGGACTTATTGATATTATTTTCTTTTATTATGATATGCAATATTAAAATACGCTTATAAAAAAAAAGATAATTAATGAATTGTTCTTGTTATATCGAAGGTTTTTATGTGCTTATTTCATTTAAGTCATCATTAAGTCACTTAAATTATTTCTAAGAAACTAGTTTATTCAAACCATTTTATAAAAAATGTAATTAAAGGTCACTGTTAACATAATGAAGGTCGATGAGTCCAAATGCCTTATATGGGCATTGAAATAAGTAAATTGTTGAACCTACAGACATACCAACATAATTATATAAATGTCACTAGGGATGTTTATAATCAGCAATATATTAAAACAACAACAATTATAATCGGTGATACAAATTGAACTAATTAAAAAATCGATGTTAATGTAATGTAAAGTTAAATTAATATTGAACGAATCATATTATAAATTACTTAATATCTCACACACACACACATCTTCACGCCAAATCCCTAACGGAAATAATTACTTAATATCTCTATAAAGAAAAAGCTTGCTGGACATCAATAAAATACTCTGGCCAACATTTTTTAACTACTCAGATTCATGTCATGATCATTATGATTATTAATTGAATAAACTGTTATTGGAATAAATGTAAGCTTCAATCATGATATTATTGTAACCCCATGTAAAGATACATAGATCGTAACTCGTCGGATATCTTCAATATATTTATGTAACTTTTTTATACTTTTTAGGACAAATATTTATTCAAATCAATGATTTATATTATAGCTATTATGTTCGGTACTCCGATTTTCTTTATATCAGTAGAAATCAATATTGAACGATTGTATGAAAATTAATTTCGGATTTTGTTATTTTAATCGATATTTTGTCTTAATCCAAAATAGAAAATACAACTGCACATCACTACGATAAGACGTCACGTCACTTTTTGGGAGGCTATGGACATGGAGTGCTAGCGGCTGATTTTGTTTTTACAAATAAACGTAAAAGTACTGAAAGAAACTTAGTTTTAGCATTTAAAGTATAGTTAGTAGGCGTAGAATTGTGATATAGTGATGTCGTATACGAATAGTAAGTTTTCGTTTGCGTGTTATGTTTAAAAAGCGGCGTGTGTAGTGTGGTTGAATGGACGTCTCCTAAATTTATTTCGTGTTTAGTGATGTGAATCTGTTCGTCTTTTTTAGAGTACACTCTCGCGGCGTTGCCGAGGACACAGCGGGGTACGCCTCTAGTCCTCGGCGGGGACCCTAAGGGCAAGAACTTCTTGTACACCAACGGGAACTCGGTCATAATAAGGGATATAGAGAATCCGGCAATAGCAGATGTGTACACAGAACACTCTTGTCAAGTGAACGTCGCGAAATACTCGCCTAGCGGGTTCTACATCGCGTCCGGAGGTTAGTTTTTGATTATTTTCCTGACCTGGTTGCATGAGTCATTTTGCTTTTTGCTTTAGTGTTGCAATTTCCTACAATAACAGTAGCAGTAAATACAAACTAGTTTTCTTCTGATTGGTGCATTTAAATATTGGTAGAATGTTCTAAAGTTGTTTTTTTTTGTTGTATTTTTTTGGTTACTGATGCACATACATACAGTTAACTTACTAAAGAAATGCAGTGTGATATGTTCAATGGTGAATACAGCCCATGACAGCACACTGATTGGACAGGAATTGTACTTTAATTTTGTCACAGATGCATAAATTCCAAGGACTATAGGTATAATAGGAATACCTTGTGCATATTATAGATTATAAATTAAAACCAAATGCAGCTGTTAGAAGCTGCTATAAAACATAATTAGTTGTAGATAAAATACTATTACATTTTAATAATTCATCATCACAACCCAATATTGTCCTGCAATATAAGCAGGGGACTCCTTTCACAATAAGAAGGATGTAGTTCACCAAGCCGGCTAAATACAAATTGGCAGACTTGACCTTTTCTTTGGTTTATTTTGACAATCTCCTAGCTGTGAAGGTTTGACCACGTTTTCTTTCATTGAAATAAATACCTAATTTTGAGAAATCTGCAGAGCACGGTTGGGATTAAAACCCAGATAGTGTGAGAGATCATAATTTTAATTACTAAGCTAATACAGCTTGTAAAATGAAACTTAAGATTTCTGAAATAAAACTGACAAGCAAGCTTATTTATAATTATTTTCCAATAATAATTTATGAGGTTTTTCATAAAGTACAAAAAATGTGTTTATGAATGAATGTTGTTAAACGAAATGATTAAATCTACATTGGTATTTTTAGGTAGGGCTAATCCCAAACTGCTATTTCTTATCAAACTCACTATAATTTTGTTATCATATGTTGACAAGTTGATAAACATGATACACAATGATGATTCAGTGCAATTAATCATTAATGTTTACAAAGTTTTTGAATAAGTAAGAAATTTATTTACTAATACTGTATTTTTATTTTTTGTATTTGTAGGCTTATCAATCATTAGGCTATACTTATAATTGAGGCGAACATTTTAGTCCTCAAGGATAGCAACGCATCTGTGATCAAACTTAGGTATGACTCAATCGTACTTAAGGATGATTACTGATGTCCATGGGCAGCAGTGTCCACTTTCCACAGGTAGACTGCATGCTCGTTTGCTGTGTAAATGTTACACAATAAAAAAAAATCAGTGAATCAATTAAATATATTTAATTGTACACCACAAGAATAATCAAAATATGGAAATAAAACAAAAAAAAATAGCAATGACCAAAAGGCGGTCTTACCGTTAGAGTAGTGATTTCTTCCATACAACCCTTAGCAAACATGGTAAAAAGAGTAGGGGAAAAGGGTAGGAATGTACATAAAAGGATAGCCTGTAATAAAGAAACATCCAAAGAGTTGTAAATATTGCAAGGTAACTCTTGACTCTCACTAAGCCAATTATTGACATGTCACATGTAAGGATAAAAAAATAATATTAAATTTTTAAAAATAAAAATGCTACATAATAGTAGTCATGTAGTTCCATTAGAGATATCATCGACAACCTTTTAATCTATACTTATAATATAAAGCTGAAGAGTTTGTTTGCCTTGTCTGTTTGAATGTGCTAATTTCAGGAACTACTGTTTTGAATTGAATAGTCCATTTATTGAGGAAGTCTATAGGCTATATAACAACACGCTACGACCAATAGGAGCAGAGTATCAATGAAAAATGTTGCAAAACTTGATGTACTTCTTTTCTTTTCTCTTTTTCTTTGATCTACTTCGATTCTCTTATATAACATAAGTGAAGTTGCACGGGTCAGCTAGTCGGCTATAAAACAAATCCTTTTGTTTTGCTTAGAAAGATTTCTGGCAATACAAACACGGGAAGAGAACATCTTAGCCCTTTGAATTAGCAATGCATATAAGTAGAAGATTCTCAAATTAGACACGACATTTCCATCCCACTCATCTAGTTAATCGATGACAAGCATATATATGACATTTTGTATGTTAAATATAAATTGTGAGTGGGTTGGCTAAAGAAATAATTATAGCCAAACTATGATCAATTCTAAATCAAAACTTTCCTCTGACTCTATTGAAACTACTGATTAAATGTAGTGTAGTAATTTGTTTAATGAACATTTACCAATCCAAATCCCTATGTAGGATTGACAATTTTTTTCTTGGCATAACTGTTTGATATAAATCAGGTTCTTTTTTTTATCAACCACTTTTTTTTATCATGCCACTTACCATAAAGTGGACTGCATGCTCGTTTGCTGTCTTCATTGCATTGTTTGCTTAAATTACCATGGTGTACTGGGGGTTCATTACAAAAGTCCACTTTTTTTTTTGTGTAAAGGTAGCAAACAAGCATGCAGTTTACCTGATGGTAAGTGGCCACTGCCGCCCATGGACATCAGCAATCATCCCCAAGTACGATGACATATCTCAGTTTGATCACCGATGCGTTGCTACCCCTGAGGACTAAGATGTTCGCCTCGCGTTTAAGTATAGCCGGCAACCACGCCTCTCCATACCGAAACACAATAAATTGCTTCACGGAGGATTATGAGGGTGGCGGTGGTGCCTCCCCGGTCGAACTACATGAGTTCTACCACCTGGCAAAAGTGAAACGGGTATCATTATTTAATTACATTACCTCGGTTTCGTGTATAACCGTTCACCACATGGAATAAACAGTAAACAAACAAATCACTAGGTAGGTTCTGTATACTTTTTCTAAGCGGTACTGCCACAACCTTTCCCGCCGCATAGCAGCTGTTTACTAGCAATTTGCCTTTCGGTTGGTTGCTAATCACTCTAGGCGGCCATCTGAATCCTTACATTTTTCAACGTATATGTGATCGGACTTATAATACTTCTTCCACTTACCATCCACCACCACCGCTTGCTATCAGGTTTTTATTTCCGTTATTTTTATTTCCGTGGTCCTATCTTTTTTATTGTCTTAAGGTAGCAAACGAGCATGCAGTCCACCTGATGGTAGTCTCTGCCCCCATCCCCGATCATCCCCGAGCACAAATAAATCGTACTTGACGTTGACCACAGATGCGTCGCTACCCTTGAGGACTAAGATGTTCGCCTTGCATTTAAGTATAGCCGGCAACCACGCCTCTCCAAACCGAAACACAATCAATTGCTTCACGGAGGATTATGAGGGTGGCGGTGGTACCACCCCGGTTGAACTACATGAGTTCTGCCGTATGGCTCTAGTATCTATCTAGTTCCAATGGAGGCTGAGGATACACGCTGTTGATGTGACCACCACCTACCACTACCACTTACCACCACCTACCCCTAGAAACCAATCCTCATAGAAATAAGAGGATAGGCTTTTAAATTAAAATTAAAAACTTATTTTATATTGAAACTTAATACATAGTTTACCCACAAAAAAATCCCCAAACCCCAAATGTTCATTTTATCATAAAGTTTTATAATCTAATTAAATTTTACCGCGAAAACACTGAAATTGTAATGGCGTTTTGAATGACGTCACGCCTTGGTAAAGAACGGAAAAAATCTACAAAATGTTATATAATATGTTAATAACGAAAGTTTGACAAATTTAGTTTCTAAATATAATAGTACGTAATCTTGTTTTTATGAAATTGTGTTCATGTGTAATTAATTAGTAACCGCCATCTATAATTATTATTAGTGGTTACAACCCTGATTTTGATGTTTGATTTTGATTGGCGATTCCTCTGGTGTTGCAAATGTCCATGAGCGACGGTGAACACTTACCATCAGGTGTTCCGTCTGCCTTATTGCTAGGTTAAAATATAAAAAAAATCTATTCAGCCATTATATTCAATGATACTGTTATGCAAACTTTGGCGTTTAAAACCAGTTCAAGTTTTATTGCGATATTTTGCAAACAACTCTCGAAATGTATAAAAGCGATTGTGTAGTCCAACTGCAGTGCACATAACCTATATTACTGTTATACTATAACTCCTTATTGCTGTGAAATTTATATGAACTGCGCAAATCTTTATGTGTAATAGTAATGTATACTAGTAGGTTTGGGCACACCTAGCAGACCTGACAAACAAGGTCGAGTAATTATTAATTTGCAATTTAAACATTGAGGGCATCAATAAATAAAAATTGAAACAAAAAACTATCCCACCTCTCATATTGAAACAAGTTACCCTATGCATTAAAATCGTTTAAGCAGTTTCCAATATTAGCGTAAAGAAACATGGTTACACTGGATTTTTACATGTTGAGATAAACCAGTAATAGTCATAATTATTTTGTCATTTGTACTTCATATTTCGAAAACACATATTTGTGAAGCTGTTCTGGTGAAAACTGAGTTATGTTATAAATAAACACCTATTTAATATGTACAAAAACTATTTTAAACATATTCTCGAAACTTCCCGCTCAGTGAGAATCGCAAGAATCCGCGGGAACTTATTCAATTAATGGAAAGAGCTGCGCGCAGTCGGATTGCAATTAAACTTGGAGTGAGAATGCTTTTCATGTGTCATGTTTTCAGATTTATATACATACCTACTTCTGTTGAAATTACTGTGTTTTGGCTGTTGTTATCATTTTATGACCTATTATATTTTGTAGTATAAAAGTGGCAGACTAAACAGCGGTTTATTTAATACTAAGTAGTCCTTACCATCCACTGAGTTGTTATTAAATCGATCCCGTAATAATATTTACTTAGCTTTAGGTATATAATACTTTAGAGACAAGAAAACTTCCCTGAATTAATAGAATTTTTGAATATAATAAAAACTAGTGTCACTTGAATTTTTCAATAATATTCACATTCTCGAAACTCACTCTTAGCAAGAATCCATGGGAACTTATTCAATTAATGGAAAGAGCTGCGCGCAGTCGGATTGCAATTAAATTTGGAGTGAAAATTCCTGTCATGTATAGTGTTATCAAACTTATATACTTGCCTATTTCTATTGAATCAACTGTGTTAAGCTGTAATTTGGGAGTTAGTATAATTATGATCGATATTATTTTTGTAATAAAAAAGTGGGAAACAAGCCAACCGTGTATTTCATATTAAATAGTCCTTAATAGTAAGTCGTATCTTAATGAATAGTCATTGATTTGTTTAGTAATCAATACGGATGAATATTATAGATGCGTAAACAAATAAAGTGCGTTAAGTATTATTGAGTAAGTCAGTCAACTGACTTACTCAATAATACTTAACGCATTATAGAAATTTAACGCTCAGCAAGAATCGCAAGAATCCACGCAAACCTATCAATTAATGGAAAGAATTGCGCGCAGTCGGATTGCAATTAAACTTGAAGTGAGAATGCCTTTCATGTGTAGAGTTTTTGAATTTAAACACACGCCTACTTGTATTAAAGCAAGCTCTACGCGGAAGAACTTCTACTCTGTTCTGAGGATCTTTTTTGTTCTCTCTATAGTTGGTAGAACTGTAAAACTCATGTAGTTTTAGACAATCGATCGACTACACCTGATAAACCTAATAATTAGAAATTAGAATAATTATAAAATTGTCACATAAAAAAGACATGTCATTATTAAAGTTTGTCATAATTAATAGAGAGGTAAAAATCTTAGTACTACAGAGTATAATAACTAATCTGAAAATAATTAATAAGGTAAGCCACATAAGAGAACAAGATAAAGCCTTTGTCTTGTAATGAACTTTGTTTTCGATCTTAATTTTTTTACATTAATTCTCCTTTGATACTGTCTCATATTTCTGCTTTGAAGTTCAATCCTCAATATTAATCTTGAATATACCTACATAGTTAATGTTAATAGAAATATATCTTGTATGTTAAAAATGAAAATAATGACACGACAACTTAATGAAGGTGTTTCATTATCGCTGCTGATATCGGATTTCGCGGTTTTGTATTAAAAATAAATTTATGGCTATGTTAAAAAATATTTTATATACTTAAATAGAGTAGCAAACGAGTATGCCGTCCACCCGTTATTAAGTAATGAGTACTCGATTACACTATAATAAACCCATAGCAAATAGTTTAATTTTGAACGAGTTAAAACATATGTTGTAACTCGTTAAAAATAAAAACAATGACACGAAAACGTTATAAGGGCCTTCATTATCGCTACTGAATATCGGATTTCGCGGTTTTTTAGAAAAAATTTGATGGATTGGGTTATTTTTTTTCGGCAATAGAAATAGCAAGCATACAATACGCCCAGCATATTAAGTAGGTATGCCATAGCAAAAAGAAAAATCGAAATCGGTTCATAAACAACGAAGTTATTCGAAAACACGGGACACGATTACTCTTTGTTTTCAGAAATTCCCTACTGTGTATTCGATGTTCAAGGTCACATAATTCTGTAAAAAATGCTCTCGACGCTACACAGACTTGAAAATCTTTTCCTTCGTTTGATTCGGTTAAAAAGTAATGAAAAGATTCACTATCATCATCAACATCACAACCCATTATAGTCCCAGTGCTGGGCACGGGTCTCTTCTCACAATGAGAAGGATTTAGGCTATAGTTCACCGCGCTAGCCTAGTGCGAATTGGTAGACTTCACCCACTTTGAGATTTTTTACAATCTCTTCGGCATGCAGGTTTCGCGATGTTTTCCTTCACCGAAAAGCGAAAGATAGTTTAAGTTGAAATACGCACATAATTTGAAAAATCTAAGTGCGTGCTAGGATGCGAACCTGGACCCCGTGTGAAAGGTCGGATTCTCGACCACTGCTTATATGAATGAAATGGAAAGATTACTTTATAATGAAAAAAATACTTTGCTCTTAAGTTACTCTAAACAAAGAGAGACAATAATATTCAGTTTTGTAATAGAACCACGTAGCTTACCTTATTCTGCTAACTTCATTTCGTTCTAGAACCTTCATGTGTCTGTAGAATGTTAATGCATGTATTCTACCGATAGAATCGGTTTATATGCAATCTTGTTAAGTTATGGCTCATTGGATACTAAAAGCTTTTAAACTGCTAATATTGTTTGCGCAACATTTTCAATATACCTTTAAGCTTCAATAGCTTTAACGATTGGTATAAATTATTTTCCAACATTTTGGGAGGGAGATATCTTCACGGTTGTGTATTGTTATACACATATATCTAAATGTATATATTATTAATGAAGTAAAAACTTTGAACCCCTTTTTAGAGATATTACGTGGACGGAGAAGTATGAAATTTGTCAGGGCTAAAGTTTATGTGGAGAAGGAGTGCGGAACATATTGTCATATTTTTAACAATACTGCATTAGAAATGCATTAAATTAATAAAAAAAACACATTACACATACTACCATATCTTTATCACACACATACATACATACATGCATACATACATGTTTGATTATATGTCACTCAATGTCAACAATAAACATAATTATAATAGTGAGCTTCCTCCCGAGGTATTCCCGATGCGCTATGACATGGAGTTCTTCAAGAAAGGCGCGTAAAGAGCTCTCCTCCAAATGCATGCATATGCGGTCCCTCTGGTACTGCAAATGTCCATAGGCGACGGTGACTACTAACCATCAGGTAGCCCGTCTGCCTTATCGCTAGGTTTAGATATAAAAAAGTCATATACATATATACAAAAACACGTTTGTAGAAACACATATGGACGAATATTTAGTACGCGTGTCGAAAAAGATAGTAGAACTCATACGGTACAACCATTCACCACAATCACAAGCTAATTTCAGAATTTCGCAGAACAGAACAGGCCAGAACATTGACCAGCAAAATATATCCAAAAACACGTTTGGATACACGTACAGACGAATATTTAGTACGCGTGTCGAAAATTTCGCCTATAATGACGTAACGAGCGCCAAATTGCGAAATCAAACGAGAATATTTCGAATATTTGGAAAGCATTCTGTTAACTGAGTATTGGGCACCTTTAATGTGTTCCACAAAATGTTGCTCGTATGTTTTTATTGTAGGTATCATTCAGACAACAAGCGCGGCAATTGTCTATAAGTCGTTTGTATTTCGTCTGGAAATGTGTGGTTAATAAGCATCATAATAAAACCACCGGAATGCCAAGGTGTATCGAGTACCAGTTGCTTATAAGCAATTTGTGTTTCGTTTGGGAAGGTGTGACGCTTAATGACATTTACATTACTATATGTATTACTGTTCAGGGATTGTTCAGGGATAAAAACGAATAACCGAATCCGAATAGATATTTATATGAAGGTAGAATATTTAGGTAGGAAAGCCAAAAATTAATGAGTACATTGAGTAAATACACATTTACAGATTAACTTAGCTTACTATTCGCTTAGAAATTTGTTAGTGATATAACAAATTTCTATAAAATTAATAATAATAAATTTTACAAGCAGTCCT
The DNA here is from genome assembly GCA_018250455.1 of Polygonus leo. NCBI lineage: Eukaryota > Metazoa > Arthropoda > Insecta > Lepidoptera > Hesperiidae > Polygonus > Polygonus leo. The sequence goes on along the minus strand of DWNR01003169.1, from coordinate 648 downwards.
TTTGATCAGTCTCATGACAAATTTGCCACAGATGCCATGAGCAGCAGTTGCTACTGACCATCTGGCTTAATGCACGCCCGTTTGCTCTTCTATTTACAGAAAAATGCATATTTTTAACCCATGCCATTAAATTGTTTTCCTATCAAAACCTCGAAAACCTATAGCCCGCAACGATACTGAAACCTTCATTATGTTGTCGTGTCGTTATTTTGCTTTTAACGAGTTACACGGTACATTTGTAACTCGTTAAACTATGTTACTCGTTACGATTTTTTCTATGGGATGAATATCGTATCGAGGGCTCGTTGTGTTGTGTGGTACCTCCATTGGATACATCATATTTTTTTAACAGAAGAATCATATTTTTTTAACAGAAGAATCATATTTTTTAACAGAAGAATCATATTTTTTTAACAGAAGAAGAAGAATAGAAATTTTTCTCAACACAAAATCGTGAAATCCTATATTCCGCAGCAATAATGAAACTCAATTATATTGTCATCTCATAATTTTTATTTTTGGCAAGTCACAAGATATACATATTTGTAACGAGTTTCAGTTTGGAGTGGTGTGGTTGCCAGCAATACTTAAACGCGAGGCAACCATCTTAGTCCTCAAAGATAGCAACGCATCTGTGGTCAAACTATC
>DWNR01003168.1:0-12085 GCA_018250455.1 Polygonus leo | reverse complement strand
AAAACTAACAAAAAAGTGAAGTTCAGATTACATACGGGGTGTTTGTTATCATCCATAGCGATCTCGCTGGATGTCTCCGGGTCGTTGTTGGTGGTTTCTGTGGAGTTCAGGTGGAAGGATCCCGCATCCTCGATAGACTCCACGCTCTACAAAATTGTACAGTTATTTATATACACACTACATACTGTATATGAAGTTCATCATTTAAGATTTAAATTCTTGTTATTTTTCAAGAGCATACATTTAGATTAGTCAATCCTAAAACCTGACTAGCGAAGAAAAATAATAGAACAAACGTACATATTATAATAAATATGGAGTACATCATATCATATATTGTTAATAACAATTAATTCTACGGGTATTTTGATATAACTAAGGAAGAACAGATTAGGTAAGATGAGTAAATACGTTTTTATTGCAATATTAGTTGATGTTGAATTCTGATAATCTAAAATGTTACTAATTCTAACAAACAGAAAAACGAAGTGAATCATTTTAATAGACTTATTAGAAAATATTCTTACTCCTAAATTAAGTATTGCAGTAATGAACATTCAAAAGTGAAAATACAACTTTATTAATAGTGTAAGAGTACAAAGGATAAAGTTCTACAAGTCTACAAATAAAGGGGAAGAAGTACGACATTATGTGACATGCAAACAAGACAGATTGGATTGTGAAAGCAAGCTGAGGCACACGACATGCAAACAGATATGAACAAGTAAATTACTAGTCTAATATCTAATAATGATATTGTAATACAAGAGAAGAACTTACAGTACAATTGTATGTTGTTCTACTTGAAGTTTGAACGTTATTAGAAATAGGGAATCTTATACCTATGAAACATATTTTGTTAACCAAATAAATATATAAGTTTCAAAAAAAGGATTAAACAAATGAATTATCGACTCTAATACACAGCAAAAATAGTTTTATTACGTACTGCTACATTACAGTTAAAACACGTTTTACAATAATGAAACTAGATGTAAACTATCTATCAACACAAAGGATAGACAATACAGGATTAGACTTTTGAGTTTATAATATAAATCATAGGTTTTGTATTATTTTACATATGTATAAAGAGAACAGAAGAATACAAAAGAAAATATTGCATGTAGAAAGACAAATGCTCAAGAAATACAATAAATCACACATGTAAATATTATGAAATTTTCGGTGCCTATTTTTCGATTTAATTGTTTAGATAACAATAATAATTCCACAGGTGAGGGTGCTTATGTGCTCATATCATAATAATAATAATATATGTACATAATAATTAAATATTGTCTGTGTGAGCGGAGCTTTAGTCTATTAGTGTAAACACGCGATTTTCGATACAAATGTGACAAGCGTGTTTTACTTTCAGTGTAAATTATGTACCACGATTGGAACTGGAAACCTCGTTAATTATTACATTTTATTAGACCACAGTATACCTATTATACACACCAGTGTTCCTATTCATATTCACTATCAACTCTTTACGAATATTGTGTAAATTTTGTAGATATTCTAGTTTACACATGTTTAGTTTGAATTGGTTACTTAGAAATGGTCGTAGTCATTTAATTGATTGCTATGATAAAAAACGAACGAAAATTTTTTTTTGTTTTTTCACTGAACTTAAAACGATAAGAATGAGAGAATATATAAAAACACAAACAAAGTGACAGCTTATTAACACAAGATGAACTTACATGTCGGTGTAATTATTACAAGTACATATAAATATCATTACGTAAGTACCAGGCTTCCAGAACCAACCAGGAGGTAGTGTGGACACTATAACTCGTGTGTGTATCAATGTGTACAAACCAGGTTGACCACCGACACTGTTATCTCCGGCAAGGGTTTCGGCCTTGCATTGGGTGGCTTACAACAGGATAATAACAATTGTTTAGTATTCTAAGAAGATGTTCGGTTTAGTAACAACGTTAGAAAAGATTCTAGGTTAGAGCAGTTAGATGAAGTTTATAATTTCGCTGAAATGAGGTCCTTGCAGTAAGCAAAGTAGTAACTTGGATGAGAAAAAAACATTACGATTTTTTTAGTTATTTTTCAGAAATATATACTTTGTCACGCAATAGGGACACTGATGTTAGTTTGTTTTGTTTCGCAAACTTTTTTCATTTACGGTTTCGTAAATATGTCCTTACATTCTTCTCACTTAAGAGGAATAAATCAAATAGGACCTCATTCAAGTGAAGTAAATGATAGATTCTAAAATCTAGTTATTAGGGACTCAGAAAACCACCAAACGCGAGAAGAGAACGCATCTAATAGAAAGGGACAGAGCAATCGGCCTTTTCATTCCCACACCCCAACTAACCTTGGGTTTAGGATGAATTTTCACGCGTAGGCTCGATTTGAAGAGTGGTTCCTCCTTCTCGCTAGATGGCGACAATTCTGATACGTTCGTTTGGGAAGTCGGCGTCGGTTCCGCCTTGTCGGCCGTCTCTTGCTTCGGTTTATCGACAGCGTCCGGTTTCACTTCGTCCGTCGTAGTTTCAATTTCTGCCACGCTTCCCTTCTCGTCCTTTACCGAATTAACGCGATCGCAAAAAAATAATAAAAAAACGGATGTAAGAAGCGTCCAATGTGACAATGAGACCACCAAAACACACAGTACGGTAACACTTGAGCGACAACCAAAACCAATGGTGGCAATGTAAACAGCAAATGAAATTGCCAAAAGAAATTCATGAATTGGATTCATCGAGGGTCGCTTGTCATGCAGTATTTGCTAAGGTATAACCTAAATCTATTTAACTATATTCAAATGAACATACTAATAATACTTAGAAAATCTAATAGAAATATAAAATTACATCATACCTACTCTGAGATCTGGGAAGCATGCTATGGATCTCGATAAATGGTTAGAGAAAAACAATATCACAGTAATGCTGTAAAGTACTAGACATAAGAACAGTAAATGACATTTATTGAATTGTACTAGTGAAACATGATAATGAGCTGAAGAGATCAAGTAACACAAGTACAATTAAAATTGAATTACTGTTTGAATCGAATGGTATAATTTTAAAGTTCATAATGGCGCTAAGTATCCTAACTTTTGCGATAAATAACGTTGTTATGTAAAAAAATACTAAAAACGCATTACACTAAAAGTGATGATTTTTTTTAAATGTCATAGACTGCCTTATGAAATCATAAGAGAACCTACATCTAATACGTAAGAAACTACAAATGACATATACGAATCAAGATAGACAATATTATAATCGTACTAAATGCTGTAATATTAAAATTTACATGCTAATCAGGACTTTAATTGCAGACAATAGAGTCACAATTAGAACAAAATAAAAAATATGATCTTACCTTCATGGACGGTGAGTCGAGTTCGTTCATGGTGGAATTGTTTTCGTCCACTACAATCATGGCGTATTCCACGTCATCGCCATTGTGATCTATGGGAACATTGAATAATGTAACACAATTAAATTTAGCATTAAAATATTTTTTCTTTTGACAATCGTAGGGTTGTCACAACATCAATAGCTTGAAGAAGCAGGTTTGGAATTTAACTAATATTGTTAATAATTATTTGAAACTATGATTCGCTCTGTTTATAGAGATAGGATAAGCAGTAAATATTTTTTTGGTCTAGACACAGATTCGTATATTTTATAGATAGTTTACACTTATTTATATTTAAATGTTTAAAGCATTTATCAAGTTAAATTCTATGATTAGTTAAAAAGAGTGCGGGATTAAATAATTCCTGATGATTTTCGAAAATTTAAATGTTTTAACAGGCTAAAACAAAATAGAAATCTGATTTTACATATGTGAACTAACAGATGATTGATTATACCATGCAAATAGCAATATACTCAACAGAAATTGATTTAATTACGCACTCATTTTAAATAATAGTCTATAAATTCATTGATGAAGATGGTGCATGCACGTGTGATGATGAAATATGATAAAACCACTCACAAAACTACTTTGATGATGAGGCAAATTATAGAAAAACACCAAAAGAAAAAAATTCCCAGCAGTGCTTAAGCGGTGCCAATTAACACTGTTTTGTCTTTTTTGAATTTAGTTTCGTCATCAATGAAAATATATCAATCACACATACGATTATACATATAAATATATATTTATAATATGTAGATAATTATGCAAGTGTATCGATGTATTGTGTATAAATCATGTAGAATATGTAAAAAAAAACAAATAATAGTAAAAGTAAAACGACAACGTAATTGTGTAACTGTTGACGTCACAGATGATAAATAACAGAAAATAAATTTACGTTGGCAAGTTTATACCAACATATTCGCAACAAGAGACAAAACAGTGAACGCGAACATCGACCACATTGAGATGTATAGAACATTCGTATCGCAGGTGTTTTCCTAAGCATCAAATTGAATTGAGTAACTGAATAATTTAATTTTGTTAATGCTTAAAATATCTCACATACGAAATATTTTTTTTTGTATTAATTACTAAGGAGCAGAAACAAGTAATAAAATAATATCTAATTCATTATTATGTCGACTCTTCATTGTTTTAAATATTATTTCACGATTTCAACCAACTTTATGTAAGGATTCCTTTTCAGAAGATAGTTCTATAATTTTAGACGTTATTATTAATCTTTGATATCCTTTACACAGTCAACATTTATTTACCCATGAAGTTGATAAGCTGCTTTAGTAAAATGTTTCCTTTGACATTCCTGCGACACGAACGTCGAGTGCGGACCTTACGGGCGGGTCGTACCTGCGTGCGCGCGGTGGTAATTAGCGATGCGTGCGTGTGCGTGCGTGTTCGTGTGTTGGTGTTGGTGTTGGTGTTGGCCGCATTCGAGCTTGCAGTGCGTGTGGCGGTGAGCGGGGTGCCCACCCGGCAGGAACTGCGGGTACACGTGGTGCGACCACTGCGGGAACAGCGGCCGCGAGCCTGCTCCACCACAACGCACCACCGGGTCGGGGAGAGGAGTGTCGAGTGGGGAGGTTGGTTGATAAGCGAGGTGAAGCGTAGAAGTAGACGTAGTGAAGCGGGAATGAATAATGTACAGAAGAGACAAACGTCAATTGCAGATGGATGGTTGTATAAACAAGAAATAGGTTTCATAAAGATAATGGTGCCAGGAATACAAAGAATCCAAGGATGATAAGAGGAAGAGATAAAATTGACGTGAAAAGGCCACAAATTTAAGAGTATTAAGAAGATAGCAGGAAAGATAAGATTAATAGAATAGCAATCGACACAATGAGTCCAAAATTAGAGAAGTAGATAAATAAGAGTAGAGGTAATACAACATAAGGTCCGTGGCAATTGATGTCGGTAAATGGATAAGCAATAGCAAGCGTTACAAGGGATATAAAAGGCGTGACGCCAATTAGCGAAACAAAATGTGTGAATATCGAAACGAATACCCAACAATCAACACGCAAACAACATATAAATCATATAAATAAAACGATGGACCAGTGTCATCGTATGTTTGTGTAAAATTGCGTTGTATTAATGTTTGACAGCAGTAGTGTTATGCCATGAGTGTGTTGTTCGAGCGACGTAGCGCAGTGTGGGAGTACCGTAAATTTTACCAGTGTCCAAACCGTGACGCGATATCAAGCGGCGTGAAAAAGAGGAGAAACGACACACTTCAGATATACAAGTCAATAAGTAAACTTCAGTGTTCATATGTCGCTATCAAAATTGTTTACGATTTTTGTTACGAAGTCAATACTAAAAATTATTTTTCTGAGTAACTAAAAATTATATATTTTTGAAACATCTTTGTTCTATGTTTTGGAGTAACTACACTGTTTTAAATATAAGTCTATGTTTAACAAAATGGCAAAAAAACCTTCGTAAAAATATCGGCCAATGAAGTCAATTTAAATTATTTTGAAAGCGACTTAGCGAGTAGTGATAATTCAATAAAGTACGTATTTTTTCAAACATAATAAACAAAGAACGTTGGACTGTAATGGCGTTATTCCTGTAATGACAATTACCGTATTAATATTTAGTGCCAAGCATAAAAAGAAGCAACCGAAGAGCAAGTTTTAACAAAAGTAAAACTAATGAAACTAGGATGGATAGATTGTAAAATATCTAGTTATAATTACTTATAGCATTATAAAAGAAAAGGTAGGATTTTTAATAAAATTTCAACTTTCTACTGTGCACTGCACTACGTGGATGTAATGATATAATGATGTCATTAATATTAACTCTATTTACATTATTATCCAAAACGGTAACGAAGGTGAAGAAATTTAAACCCAAAAACATTTAAGGGGAAATCATACACAAAAATCACAACTGTAGCGACTCTTTTAGGCGACTTATTGAAGGCGTTAGAAAATATAAGGAAAATATAAAAATCTAAAAATAAAATTCAAGGAAATCACTTAACAAAAAGCAAATGAGCAACTTAAAATTAAATCAAATTAAAATTTGACGGGCCTCGTAAATATTAAAATATAATCAAATTTAACACATATCCCACCTAAGTCTTAAAATCGCACAGTACTATATTATAATTATTACAATATAAATATTAAACTAATCGATATATCTCGATATTACATACACGTCGTTAATAACCCAACGTTACATAATTTTTTTAATTTGATTAAAAAGAAATGAAAAATCATACGTTTATAGTAAATTTTGCTGTAGTAAATTGTGTAGTAAATTAGCTGATTGATTAAAGTTGAAAATTTTGGATGTTTAAAGATTAATGGAACAGTCTGTCAAACTCAATTTGCTGTAAAGGCTCAACCGAATTTTAAAGCATGACGGAGCCGCAAGATTTCTACAATAAAATTGTTTTACAGCCTATCTGTTTTCTTAAATTCTATAATTATAAGGCAGAAATAATTAATATCGTATCAAATTATCTGCTACTACCACTTATATGTCTTCTACCTTTTATTTTTTACATATAGTATCTAATATTGAAAGTAGGATGTGTATTAACCTACTTTTAATATTAGATACTAAACATATCCTTAGATCCAAGGCTCTTTTTCATATGTCTTAATATATTAATTAATACCACATACACTATTGGATCCAACCCAAGGTTCCTGTTACCCAACACGAATAGCTAACTTCAGGTATGCACGTAGCTGGTGTTTTTACCTACTAAAAATAAATACAGTACAGGTAAAGTCAACGCAAATCCTCAGCGTTTCCATCATCAATTCATCCTAATCCGCATACCAAAACATATTCTTGGATTTAACACAAGTTCGAGGTCACTAAGTACGAAGTTCCAAGTTGCAAGTATCGTGATGTTCGTTGATGTATTGCGTGCGGCCAACGCTCTAGTTCTTATTAGTGATCGAAGATTATTACCTACTAAAACAAATATAGTACAGGTAAAGCCACCACAAATTCCCACTATTGTTCGATACATCCTAATCCGAGTACTGAAACATATTCTTGGACTTAATACAAGTTTGACATCACTAAGTAGTAATTTGCAACTTATGGCACATATGTACCGTGATGTTCGTGCGCGTATTTCGTGCGGCCTTGACTCTAATTCTATCTAATAAAACAAATATAGTACAGGTACAGCCACCATAAACCCCAACAATTTTTTTATACATCTTAAACCGCGTATAAAAACTTGGACTAATACAAGATTAAGATCAGTAAATACGAAGTTGCAAGTTGTGGCACATACGTACCGTGATATTCGTGCACGTATTGTGTGCGGCCTTGGCTCTAATTTTACCTACAAATACAAATATAGTACAGGTACAGCCACCATTAATTCCTACTATTTTTCAATACATCCTAATCCGCGTACTAAAACATATACTTGGATTTAATACAAGTTTGAGATCACTAAGTACGAAGTTGCAAGTTGTGGCACATACGTACCATGATGTTCGTGCACGTATTGCGTGTGACCTTGGCTCTAATTTAACCTACTAAAACAAATATAGTACAGGTACAGCCACCATAAATCCCCACTATTTTTTGATACATCCTAATCCGCGTACTAAAACATATCTTAATACAAGTTTTAGATCAGAAAGTACGAAGTTGCAAGTTATATACGTACCGTGGTGTTCGTGCGCGTGGTGCGTGCGGCGCGCGCAGTCGGGCGGCGCGTGCGCGGGCGGCTCCAGGATGTCGCGGTACTTCGACACCATCAGCACCGAGATGAAGTACACGATCGCCAGGGAGAGGAACTGAGCTTGTTTGGTCTCCTCCTGGAAGCGGAGTGGAGCGGTTTGGGTTATTGATGTTTGTTTTTTTGTTTAAAATCATTCTCGATATGAGATTTATTGCATATTTTTCACAGGTTTATTATCATCAGAAATCTACTTTCCATACATTCTAAAAATGTATACTAAATCTTTATCTTATCTCATAAATTTATAAATTGCAGCGGTGGTACATTCATTCGGTGGTGATTTCATGATGATGAATGGGATTTCTTTAATATAATTGGTAGAAAATAGGGATTGTATTTCATGGTGTATAGAATACATTACCTAACTAGTTTATCTAATCAAGTTCAAATCCAGTACAAAAATCAATAAAAATCATACTTACCACATCTCTATAAATAACAGCTCGCAGTCTATTAACATCCATGTCTTGAAGCAGTCTTTCAGGGTCCTTCACTGGACTTGACGCATCTGCCAAGCTTGCCACCACGCTCTGTCCAAATTGTACAAACACACAAATGATTCAATATGAACTATATTGCGTTATTAGCTGGCACAAATTCATATTCCAATTCTGAGTGTATCTATAAAATGTTAAAGATATAATGATTATAAAATATTAATAAATTCAAGCACAAGTAAAATAAGTTTACAAAAAATATCTATTAGTATAAAGCTAACTAGATAAAATGTTACGCTATAAATAACAATTGAACACCAAAAATATTAACCTATATTTAAAGATGCGCCGATATTCAATAAATTTTGCAACTATTTATTTACAAATTTCTGCGTAACGCTTCTCAATCAACTGACCATCACTGCATTAGCCATGCAGCCATTTACATAATTATGGTAAAAGTGGTCATTGTTTAATTAAAATGTATAGGTAAGTGTACAACGAAACATATCATCGACAAATTCTTTAATAATAAATAATTAATTCCTAATTTAACTCTTTAACGGTAACGTTAAATGTACTAGGGCAACACACATTTATGAAAGTATCAAGAATATGCAGTGCCCTGTCTCGGGGTATCCTGTAGGATTGTGTCGAATATGTTCTTGCTTTCTCGCACGTTTTGTTATACAAAGTTTAGTCAACTCCAGGTAAACAGTGTGAAAGAAGGATAACATAGTAACATCTCTTTCTAATGTAGGAAAGAAAGGGAAGCAATATTACGGGCCTCATTATGTTACATGAGCCGTAAATAATTTACTTAATATTTTAGAATGAGATAGGGGAATGGGATGTGTCATATAAAAATTATTAATCATCTCCGTATCAGAGATGAATCAATAAGCAATAACCGCTTTTGGTATCGAAGTACTAGGAACACATAAGTGCGAAGCAGACAAGGTACCCCTTGTTATGTACCTTATGATCATGGATATATTTTTAAGGCATCATAACAACTTTTTCATATAAACTTTAATTTTAAATTGTTCAGAAGTGTAAACTTAACATAATACCGCTTATGTTAATACTATCCTGTCGTCAATATCAATAATATTCATCAGTCATTAACAATCTTACGGGTTAAATTTGCGATGAGTTAGTTGTAAACATACCAAAACTGTGATAATTAGTAGCCCCGTCAATCAAAAACGTCCTTAATACCCCAATTAGAAACCGAGGCGTCCAAAAAAGTACCAGGGCCCCACGAGCACGAAGCGTTTACCTTAGCGTCCGCGTCGTCGGGCCGTGCGCCGCGGGCGGCCGCGCACCGCTGACGCTCCTTGCACTCCAGGCAGTTGCGCACCGCACACGTGCACACCTGCAGCACACACACTAGCTACCGCTACTGCACTATACGACTACACCCTGCCGTTTATGCGAGCCTGGTACACGGTGGTACGGTTTAACCCGTTCACCGATTTCAGTTTAAAATTTAAACATACAGTATGTACATTGTAATTTTATTCAGATTAAACACAATAAACAGCAGAGTAGGTTCAGTCTATAATAGAAATTTAAAAGATTCTATAAAAAGTCATACGCTTTATATAACAGACTAATATCGGTCTAAAATTTACTGCATATATCCAAAGAAAATTAATATAAAACTATCTAAAATATTTTTACATCTCGTCATTATAGATTTTATGAAGTATGTAGACTATACAATCTATATTATGAATACTAGAAATGTTTATTATAAACATCTAGATTTATATATCGCATTTACTGAGAAACACCTATTAAAATACTTTCCACAAAACATATCATTGTAATTAATGCTGAAAACATTAAAACTACGCGGGTAAACATTAAAAAGTCTAATGTAAGGTATATACTTGAGGAGTCAACCACAATATTACTGTATTTATGAACATGTAACATCATAACAATACACAACATCTCAAATCGCTCGTAAAGTTTCACTTGTACGAGCTAATAATCTATTCAATAAGTAATGTTATGTAGATAACACGTTATCATTCCTTTGTAAAAAGAAAAAAATATAGCGATCTTGTTACGTTCGGTTGCGATTGACGATTACATTAGATTAACTTTGTTGAATAAAGTTACAAGACATTATAATATTAATAAGGTTAAAATGGTTGCGCTAAAATTTAGATAAGTCTTCAGTATTTCTACTAAATATGGATCCAGTGATCATGGTTTATACTCTCTATTGTCCAGATTTTGATTGTCAAGAATTTCGATTCCGTAACGATTCCATTGCACTTAAGTATAACCAAAGTAGGAAACAGAGTATTATATTAACGGGAAACAAAGAAAGTATTATAATAACGGGAGGCAAAGATGTCACTTAAGTAAGCATTTTATCGTGTCTGTACTTTATAAATCAACTTTGTTTGGTCGATAAGCTTAATTTTGTCACATCAATTAAACCAATCGCAACCGACCGTCCCTCGACCACACCAACAACACATGCACTCACCAGGCGCAGGCACTGCCTCAGTATGCCGCCGCTGGACATGTTCTTCTCGGCCTCCAGCTCGGCGAAGTTGAGCGCGCTCGCGAAGATGAGCACGTCCGCCATCGACACAAGCCGTTGGAGGAACGTCACCGCCACCTCCACCGGCATGCCTTGCGTCGGCTCGATCACGTCCAACTCGTTCTGGAGTACACAAATTAGGAACATCCATACTATGAGCGAAAACTTACAATACTGTATGAAGTATGTACTATATTAAAAAAATGTTGTAGATTAGTTACAGTACATAATAAAAGGGTATCTATGGATTCATAAAGTTCATATTGGTACTTAAAATCATGTTAAACTGCATAAAATTTATTGGTTTATTTAGCAAACAATTCAAAATTTCCAACGATTGCATTATACTCGTATACGCAAGCTCACTGAGTTGCTTGCATGGTGATCGCCTTAGTTCTTGTTACGTGTCATTTGACTTCTTCAATTTATTTTTTACTGAAACAACTTTGATAGTTTTCCTTATGCTACAAATCATGCTTAGCTGGTATGGACCAGATGTGATCATCAGTCCTCATGTGTAACAACGCATAGACTGCATGATCGTTTGCTACTTGATATACACTAATCTAAACTCACATTAGGCGAGGTAGCGGAAGCCAGCAGCGGCAGCAGCCCGCCGCACGCGATGATGAGGTTGTCGGCGAGCTGGCTGATGAGGTGCACGGTGTTCACCACGAAGATCGCGTTCTCGCTGCTGTTCACGAAGTCTATCACCGACTTCGTCGAGTGACTGCGCCACACCTGGATCATGCACGTCGAAATACAGAGTGTTTTATTAATGAATACCTAATACTCACGACTTTGTGATGCAACGGCGACATTGTTGCATATTAAATGAAAATATAGCAAGTTTTATTTTTAAGAGCAAGGTCTAAGACTTACTTGTCAATCAAAATCTATTCTGTGTTTTTTTTC
>DWNR01003167.1:0-12088 GCA_018250455.1 Polygonus leo | reverse complement strand
TTTCAAAATACAATCTTAAATTGATGTGCAAGTATTTAAAAGTAAATTCTATCATAGGTATGCACAAAGATGAATTATGAAGTAAAGTCGAAGATGGTCTAGATAAAACCATTTAAATTTACATCTGAACGGTCATACAAATATCAATCAATGGAATCGTACAGAGCATCTACAAATACCCGCGCTCAAGATTCCAGATAAAACCTCACACGTTCAATTTCTGAGCATTTTAAATTTCGAACGCGGGTTAAAAAAAGCAAAACGTTTTCCTTATCTCAAACCGTTCTAAATCTAAGTAAGTGAAGCAATTGAAAGACGAAACGGACTAAGTTCACGTTACGAGCGCGTTCCAAATATGAATTCGTTCGGCTTATGAACTGAACGAATGTTTGAACGGTTTTTTTGTTCGGAATGAAATGTTTAACGATTCGGAAAAAAATTATGATTTTAAAATAAATTGCAGAGCGTCTTCTTCATACATCGATTGTAAATAAAGTTTGTTTAAGTAGGTAATTCGGTGAAACTGCATTTGCATATTTTGATAATATAAAATTTCACATTTAAGATTACATGCATACCAAATGTCGGTGAAAAGTTGAAAGGTTAAAACGTGCAAAATTAAACACTATTTAAAAACCAAATCGTAATAATCAGCTATTTTTATTTTCCTCAAAAGTTAACTACCGTAAACCATAAATCAAATCAGTAAATCAAAACTAATATCTGCTATTCATTTACGATAAAGATTGCTTTTTTCATAGACTAAGCTTTTACAAGATTATTTATGAAACATAGTTCCTGGGAGTTTATAACAGCGCATTTAAATTGCAAATATTTTTAATCTGTAACCAGCTTCAATGGAGAATATTTATGGCTGTGTTTTTTTTCACTCAAACCAGAACATCTTAACTAAAACATTCAATCAAACGGAGATTTGAATAAAATATTACTCAAACTTATAAAATCATAATGTTGGGTCTAGTGTGGGATGGCTAAGATATTGATTTTAAAAGGGATGTCCCGATATGGTTTGTTTTCGCTACAGTAAATGACACTTTGAATGATCTTTTTGATTCTTTCTTGAATATGGCTTTATTGTTTTTTTTAAATAATTCTGATTAGAAATTGAGTAAATTTTAAAATTTAAAACAGGAGAGACAAATATAAAAAAGTTAATTAACTAATACTCGATATTATACGAACTAGATTAAATAGATTTTTTAAGTAAAAATACTTTGGAGTTATATTGTTTTATTTAACTTTTAAGGTAATTATGTACACTTGTAATTAATTTCACAGTTACTTTGAAAACAATATGCGAATTTAATTAATTAAAAATTATTAAAAAACAAAAAAATCCATTTTAAAAACCCAAATTCCTGCCTTTGTCCCATTTCTTCCACATCATGGCGACACTACTACCCCGAGTTTCGTTTCGGCGGAGATATGATTCCATTGATTGATGGGTAACCATGCTGTGTGGAGCTAGCTCACCAGAAACCGTTGACCTCTCTCTCCACACACTCATTCACTACCCAAAGGTCAACAGTACTTGGCTGTATTAACTTGGAGTGTTGACCCCGTAGACGAATGTAGCATGTTTTAGAGTTAATTAAAAATGTATAAAGATTGTGTATCGTGTCACGACCGCCCAATTGGTTACAATTTCAATTTTGTAGCTGTTAAGTAGTAAGTTAGTAAGTATATAATGTACGTAATTATTTTTATGTGGCGAGAAAGTTGTTTAAAAATAATAAAAAAAGCAAGTAAGTTAAAAGATTTTTAGTACTATTTTAGTGATTACTGTTGGCAATGCAAAACCAGGAATATAAAAACAAATATAAAAAAATCTATATAAATATATCACTAATTTTCGAAAAATGTATCCTCTCTTATGATCTGATTCCTAAATGACTGAAAGCCAGCATTTTTAACGTGATTAACTAAAATAACATTTTACGGGTTAGAAAATATTAAATGCAGAGATAGCACCCTCTGTATTAAATTTAGATATATCAGTCCTTGGTATGCAGGTAAGGTACACAACTGCTACAAGGCAGAAACATTTGCAGCGGCACTACCATTGCAGTTAAACTTACTTAACCTTGTCACCTTAACCAAATCAAAATATTATCATAGATCTACAGATAGACTATGTTAATTTCCAAGTATAAAATACTGACATTTCCTGAATAAATTCGCGTGTGACAGTTTCGAAAAATTTTCTAAGAGGCTGTTTGCAACAAATGTTTAAGGTCGAACGATCTAAATTGGAGAGTTCCGTAAACATGTTATTCTGAATAATGTTAATTTGATAGGTAGTGGAACTCACGTAGTTCAACCGGGGAGGAACCACCGCCACCCTCATAATCCTCCGTTAACCAATTTACTGTTTTTCGGTTTCGAGAGGCGAATATCTTAGTCCTCAAGGGTAACAACGCATCTGTGGTCAACCTCAACTACGATTTAACCGTACTAGGGGATCACTTATGTCCATGGGCGGCAGTGACCACTTACCATCAGGTGGACTAACTTAAGACGATAGAAAGATAACTAAATATTATTAGTATGAATAATAAATATCTAATATCTAGCATTACTAGTTAGGTATTAATCCCAGCGTTTCTTCTGAAAACCGAATGTAATATCAATTGTAGATTATTTTTTTGATAAGAAGTTATTAATTTTTATTTTTTGCATACTTAGAGTTGTTCAGAGTAAAGACACATTTTTCAGTTTCTCCTCCAGTAACAGAATTAAATATTAACATATTTTTTCGCGAAAAAAAATGTTTTGTCGACAAAAAACTAAGTGTGTTGTAAGTTCCTTAACTATTTCTTTGAAGAAAAGACAAAAGAAAATCTAAGAACATTTTGTTATGTATTAAAAATGAAGTATTATCAAAATTGATTTTATATTTTAATTTTGAAATGTATTCATTTAGTCGATAACTTAATAACAACTTAGTAATAATTATAAGTTATTACATAACAAATAATTAGCTTTGCTTCAGATTGATTGGAGGTCAATGGATTGCATTGACCACGAAATATTTAGTTTATTTACTTTCGAAAATAATTTAGTGGAGATCATTTACAACCAAATTCCATATGCCACAGTGGCTTACCTAATAGCATATTAATTTTGTTTAGGGCAATTAAATTATATTTACAGGAATATTTTTAATGATTTTTTTCTAAAAAAGCAAATATAATCTATTATATACGAAAAATGATTTTGAATTAGTTTTTAGGCTTTTATCCTATATTGTAAATTTTATATGATCACATTAACATGTTATAAGAATAAGCCAGGTCAATTATACAAAAAAATCTAAAAAAAATATTATACATACTATACACATAATATTCATAAACCTTTAATTACTATTCAACTATTCAATATTTCCAAACCAAAGCGGAAACTTCCAATTCAAACTCAAACGCTACTACGTACGATTATTACACAACTCTTCAAACTTCATTCGATGAAGTTCGTGATCTTTTTGTGAAGGAGGCATATTCAGATGTTGTGACGATAGTATTAAGAAGACAGAAATGCCCTGTAAATAAATAATTCAAAAACGTTGAACTTCGTAGGCCGCTCAATTTTTTTCCATTTTTATAGTGGCTCAATTTTAATTTTGGGTGTAAGCATATTTAGTTTTGAGTAAAAACCGTTGTTGTTTGTGTCTTATTTATATCTGCTGAATTTTGATATTGGTTTTAAGCATTCTAATTTATTGCTAAGAACTAAGAACAAGTCGTCGTCAATGATAATTTTATAACCTGCAAAAATTAACTTCATACTAAATAACGAAATGTAAGAAATTCAATTTAGGGATGTGTATTTTATATTGTCTTCGCTTTTTGGATGTTACTTTTATATAGAGACACCACACAATATCAGTAATGAGAACTGTATAAAAAATATTTTAATGCCATTGTGTTTTCTTCTCGTGATTTTCAACATTAATTTATATCGAAAGCCATTTCTAAAAATTCCCAGTCTATGGCGCCGACCAATCTCCGGGCGCACAAAAAGAAACATCATTCGAGGCATTAATGCATCAGTTACTAAACCGTCAGACGAATGCTCTTACGCATCCTTAACGTTCATAATAAGAACAAGACGTTCCATTTTCGAATCACAAACAGAGGCATTCCATCATCCGTTACGTTTCATATTCAAATTTGAAAATAGAATAGGTATTCTATATAGAATTTCGTTTCGAAGTTTTGAAGAACTCGATTGGACGAACCGAAGCGTTTGACACTAACGGAAATTAGACGAATACCGTTTTTTTGTTTTTTTTTTTGGTTTTCCATATTTAAAATTGATGCTTTCATTTGAATTATGTGTGTCAATGCAATATTATATATACTCACATGAGGATAAGTATGGCAGTATTGAAATATAATCAACAAAACTTATAAAAACAAAATACCGTAAAAATGCAGACTTGTAGTATAGAGTCTTTACTTAGAAAATATATTTGGTGTTAAATAGTATCTGTATTATATATTATAGTAACAGTCACAGTAAGTGAGGTAAGGTCAATACCGTACATGAACATCTGTTATCAATCTTTAATATGTAGTATTTAATACAATTGAAGTTCTATCTAAGCTCAAGCATGGTCGGCTACCACATTACACCAACCAAAATATCAATTACTTTGGATAATGAGAAGTTGTATAGATACCCCTGGACGAAATTGACCACTAACCATTTACCAATAAAAACTTACACCAAAACAGTAAATTAAGAACTGTTTATTTTATAAATAAAACCCATTTGTAACCATAATTTGAGCAAATTCATTTCATTCCATTTCGACTTACTTTGTTTTGTTCCAAAAATTCCAATAAGACAAATTCCAATAAAAAACCCTGACACCACAAAATGAACTCAACATCCCAAATAGCGAACAAAATTGTAATTAATAATAATTCTGTACGTACAAAAAACTACTAACATGTCATGTCTGTCTATAATTAAAGTCCATATTCCTTAAACACGAGAATTAACCCCAATTGAGGGATCGCTCTATTTAAATTACTAACGTACTATTCAGCTTTGTGGAAGTATTTGACACGTCATTCTATAATCTATTCGTGAGAAACTCTACGAGGAGTAAGAATTAATTGTCTATGGTAAAATATTTTTTAAGTTTCGTGTATGACATTTTGTGAGTTACGCTTTTTTGTTTACATTTTTGTCTTTAAGTGTGATTTTAAATAAGTTACGCTGTTTTTAGATAAAGATTGCAGTTATAATCAGTTTTATAGTTTTCATTTTGATTTTCTACTGTTAATGTCTAGATATCTCTGTGATCAATGTCTTATATTGAATGTAGTTCAATATAAAACATTGAGATGTAAAAAAATAAGTTACTGTATTTTACTATAAAGTCATGGCTACAAATGAATAGTAACTTATAAAAATTAAATAAACAAAATTCTACGTCTTAATTAAAAACGGAAGATTTGTATACAAATTGAAGAACTGAATTGTTTTTAATTTACAAAAGAATGCTGTAAATTGAAGTTTATAGCCCAATATTGTTCAATGAACGAGGTCGTCTAAATGGACCACTATCGAAATACGGACCATAGTCATTTGAACTATAGATTAAAAATAACTTTTGCTTTTTATTGGTAACAGATCGGCCTTGATTTGTAATTAAAATGTTACTGAGTTCTACCTAATTTTTAAAGGTCATAACTGAATTTATTTATTCTAAAATTTTTCGACGCAATGCTCAGTTCAGGATATGGTTGTTGCTTATTAAAAAAAAAAACAAAATAATATGGTTGCATGTAACAAATGATTTTGATTTTGGAATTCAATGTTTAACTCGTGAATTGCCTATTAAAACTATAGTAACGATTTTAAATGTGAAATTAATCTTTACCTTGTATGGTGCTTACCAATTAAAAAAAAAACTAACCAAAAAATCGCTGCAAGTAAAAACTGATTTTGAATTTAGAATTCAATCTTAAACTCGTTTCCTGTAACTGTGCGAACCTTTTTATCCCTTTGCCATCGTTTCCATCAGCAACCGGAATAACAAGATGGATATCCGTTCCAGCCCTTTATGAGTTATTAACAATTTTGCATAAAAATAAGCTTTATTGTGTGCCTTACAGGGCAATAAAATTATCATAAACTCGACACACTAGTAATAATCTCATATTTGAGGCTCGTCCGGTCCGCCATCTTTAAAAACAATGAACGTTATTGTCTCTTCTTAATTCCATTTTTGAAAAAATAATCCATTTCGCATTTCATCCGAGAGGCTCATTGATTGTGACCTCGCGATGGAATTTAAACTTTACACCAACGTCTTAGAGCGTCTTTTAGATTGTTAAAGAACCGAGCAGCTGGATTCCTTAAGTTTTATTTGTTTAAACCAAAACGGATCTTATCTTAAGGTCGAAAGACTGAAAATTGTTTACTAATTGGTTAACGACAATTGCATGTGTGATACGAAAGGGATAGCGATATGTGTGAAAAGGATGCAATGAATGCACGATTCTGCAATGTGTCCGTTTATTATGATAATTATGCGACGACAAAATCGCATTATATAAAATATTAATGTTCGAAATTTATGCATTATTTGTTAGTTGTAAAACACGGACGATAAATGTTTGTTGAAAGTTTTAAAAAGGTTCCATTTTTAAAACTCAGATAATGAAGTCACGAAACGCGGTATTGGTTTGTAAGTATTCCATTTTCAAATGCATTTTATTACGCTTATTGGAATATTATGGAAGACTGATAAAATTATACCTCATCATTACGAGAATAAACGAGAACGACTAAGAAAAGAATTACTGTAAAATTGAAATTGGAAATAAACTTTTAAATTATTTAATGACTTTACTTATACCGCGACTTTGTTGAAAAGAAATTATTGTATTCCACAGCACAGACAAGACAAAGGCATTTCCATAATAATGCTACAGAGTATAAATAGAAAACAACGTGAACCCGTTGAAACGTCAAAAATAATCATTGCCATTCTTGAAATGGAGACATCACTTAGTAGAGAAATAAATTGGCAATTTACAATTGTAAATATCAATTAATAAGCTTTATATGGACTGAAGGTCTGTGACAGACAGATGGAGGGACAGACTAGCCCTGTTATGGATAAGGGACTAGTCTAAATGGGTATGTAATTATTAATCTGTGACGTTGATGGCGGCACTTTTGTTTAAAATGTAGCAAAAAACGCGTAGAGTGGAATTAGTAAGTGAAAAGGATGAACTTTATTTTATTTTATAATGGTCATAGTGGTCATAATGGTCATAGTGGTCATAGTTGTCCATAGACACTTATAAATATTCAATTTACAGATGTCTAGGTACCATTAAGATCTAAAAATTTCTGTTCTTCAGGACGGCCGGCCTCTCCAATCGAAACTCCAGAATTTCTTTGCAAGAAATTACTTATTCGAATGGTACTTCCCTGTTCGAACTATGGACTTCCCAATTGAACTACAGCTATGGATTTCACCCTATACCTTAAATCCTCAGTGTGTATCCTCATGGTAATACCAACATATTATTTTTAAGAATATAGTTTAACTAGTAACTTATTCATATTGGTTATTATAGGCAATATATTATCAACATTGTAAGTCCAAAGACTTATCGATATGTCTTTTGAACTTTAAAATTGGTCCGTTTGCCATTTTGGCCACTAGAAAATTTTATTATTATATACCCACTATACTACTAATAACAAGATTAATAAATTTCAAACATAAATAAATACTACAAAAAAGTGTTTGGTTATGGTCAATTTAATATTAGATTATATTTCTTATTAGACTGTACTAAAATTTACACTCGCAATCCTAATTATGTTTGCATTTAAAGGTTACATATTCATATTAAAATTACTAGTTTCAAATCAGTTCATAGCTTTTTGATTTAAAAGGAAGTTATTGAAAACTGGTATTTGATTAATTTGCAACAACCATTTTGAAATTGATACGTAACTTCCGTGAATAAACGTAATTTCAAGTGCGGCTTGGAATGTGAATATTTTTTACTTATTTTATTCAATATACACGTGTTATGTAAAGTAAGTCTACCCACCATATTTTGAATGACATACTTGGCTAACTTTCATTTACAAAATAACTGATCAGAATTAACGCGGTGTAAGATAGGTCTAAACTAGAAATTGATCTCTCAAAACTGCAATTAAAACACTTTCTTTTTTTTTAAATAAAGTTGAAACACTGTAACTGTCTTAAAAATTCGTTTAAGGACAAAACACGGTATTTTTATTATGTTTATATATTTAATTTTAGTATACTTGTACACCCACACACACACATCTTCACGCCAAATTCCTAACGGGGTAGGCAGAGAGTATTGAGTGTCAAATGGCATGGTTCTGAAATACTTGCCTAGCTTCTTCCACTTTCATAACTCTCCTCATACAAACACGCCGATTTCGGAGACTCTATATATTTTTTATTTTTAGTATGTTTGTAGTATTGGTGAATTTATGTCTCAGTTGCCAACAATCAAAACAGCGTAACTCTAGAAAGCGGAAATTTAAATTAAAATTAAAAAATCGAAATCAGTTCTACGGATCGTTTAAGCGCGATTTGAATGAATCACGTGACGTGACTCAAACCATTGTTCTTACACAATACCGCGTACTTACACGGATCCGAGTAAATTAGGAAATGTGTTTTTTATTGGAAAGCCATCTGGAATTACAATTGACGAACTTCGGCGGCAAGCAAAATAGTGTATGTAGGAAATTATTATTTATGAGATTACCATTGTTAATCATGTTAACTATTAACTGATAATAAATGAATCTTTTAATGCTTTACTAACAATAGTGTATTAGTGTATTATATTACGAATGAAGAACAGATTAAAATAGATCATTTTATAATGTAACAAGTTTTTATTGACATTTCAGTTTCAGTTAAAAGTATTTATCATTTACTTTAATTCAGATGGTATGTTTTGACAAATGGAATTAAAACAATATAATATAGTTTTTCTGAGTCCAGTATAACATTGCGTGTTTACTCGTTGCATGTTACAATCGCATTACCCAAACATTTTTGTTTATTATTGTAAAAGTAAGTACATATTTAAATACGAGTATTATAGAAAAAACACTATCAATATACATTAAACATATTTGTTGAATACATCTTTTGTATTGTAAGAAAAGACAAAATCAATCAATCACACTTTTTACATTCAAACCGAACGCGAAAAATTCGATTTTAAAATTCAAATTTGGTACTTATAACCCTTTGCCGCTACGCCTTGCACACGTACGTTTCCAGTTAACACCGTGAGAGTATTTGAATATTATCGACTCTTTCAGCGCGCCGCGGTTCGCGAAAACTTTATGAGCACGTCATTGGTTGAATTGGTACTTTTTAGGGCTTCATACCTACGGGACCAAGTTACTAATTTCGCTGTACGCCCGTCCGTTTTCTGTCACTGGACTTTATCTCAACCATAACAGATAGATAGATTTTTTACAGATTATGTATTTCCATCGCCGCTATAAAACAAATTCTAATAATAAAAAAATAATATGATGATATGATATGAAAACTGTATTTTTGGCGCTTGCTGCTGGAATTACGTATAAAACACACTCCGATTGATCACAACTATCTGTTGGAAATGAAAAGGTAACTTACATTCAAGTCAGAAGAAGATCACGATGCTCGTGCTCTGTCTGGAGTTTTAGACTGATGGCCTGAAGAACTGGAAACCTTCAGGTTTCAAAGTACACAGGGTTAGTTGGAGTGGAGATATTTACTTCAAAACCGTTCAGATCTAGCAGTGAATCTTAAGATGTTGCAATAGCATAAGTCATTTCTTACCCTTATTTCTTTATACATATAACAATCATACACTACCAACAAAAATTTGAAATTTTGATATATTACTTACGATTCGTTGCTCGCCTCAAATGTCATGCCGTCATGCCTCTCTAAAACCAAGCCCAAGAATTGCTTCACGGAGGATTATGAGGGTAGCGGTGATACGGTAATAGGGTGAAACTACACGAGTTCTACCACCTCGCTAACTTCGAAGTAATAGTCAAATGAAACTATCGATAAGAGCACTAATACTAATATTTACACTGGAATATTGTTGAACTCAAACATTTCCCATTTACATTGTTTTACGAAGAAAAAATGCTTTTTTATTTATATAACAATCACGTTCGACTTACTTTGATTGTTTGGAATGGGTTGGTGACGTCATCTCCGACAGCCTGATAAGGCTCGCTTCCGGTTAATCCTGGGTGAATGGTAGACCCATTGAATGGATTGAGTTTATCCGATGGATTGCGTTAAACTTCATTTTGTTGGACTGAATTTCATTAGGTTGGACCGAAACCTATCATAGCCTAAAGAGGCGATCGAAATTGTACGTGTTTTTTTTTAATACACGCAAAATCGCGTAAGGACTTCCACAAATGTATTCTTAGTCCTCACAAACATCATAATATAAACATAATATATTCACTAGAATAAAATAAATGAAACTGCTAAGCTACAATCTTAGCTTATGATGTTCATTTTACGCTTTTGTGAAATAACAAGCGAATTTCCGCGACTTCAACTCAACATTTTCTTTTAAAAGATGAGTTTCCAAAAATCCCTACTTAGTGCCCGCTAACGTCAATGATACTCTGATGCACTATCAAACTCATAATTCTGTAACACCTTGTGTTTTAGTTGATGAAGTGTGATTGGCGATTATGAAAACAGGAGATGAACATCCTAGTCCTCTAAGATAGCCAATCAATTTTGGTCGATCATAGATAAAAGATCTCAAATTATCATCTCATATTATATTACTCCAAATCATTTTCAACAAATCATTGCGATTAAGATGAATCTGTACATGACTGTTCCCATTACCAATGACTCATATTATTCTCGTAATTGGAAAAGTTTAAGATTTCCGACTATTACGCTGATGAGATCTCATTGGTCGATGACTTTTTTCTTACTAGAACAACCTTATTACAGTTAAATTGGTCCATGTTTGTAAGCGAATTCATTCATGATAATGAAATTGACTGTATGCATGTATATTTCACTAACAAACAATTTTGTTAACGCTATTGTTTTTTTTACGAATGTGTAGTTGCTGTTGGCCCTACTGGCCTTTACAGCTTCACCGAGTGTTTATGGCAAGTCTACTAAAGGCTCAGCCGGGACAGAAGGCCTGGGCTTGAAGGGGAGGCGTGAGCTCTTACGTTGGCTATTCGCGTCGATATGGATCCATCCGCTTCCAGTGTTATGGTTAATAAGCGTATTCAAATTTTATAACATTAAAATTAGTTCTTTTCTCTATTTCTATCGGACATATAACATTTTGATCTTTATTTTTTGTTTGTTTTACGTAAGGTTAAAGAAAAACAAAGTTTGAAATATCACAAAATTTTAACCACAATGTGTATTCAGAGAACTCTGTTTTAAACTATGGAATATGTAATAACTAAATTATGTTTTTGTAACGATTAAGATAAAAAGTTGTTTCCTTATTAACTATTACATCATTGGCTTTGCAGATTTTAGTCGATATTTTTAACAAAACGTGTATTCGGTTTTGAGAATTATGTCGAAACAAAAAATAACCGCTGGCATTTTATTATGTTTTCCTCAAAATCATTAAAGATTTCGTAAAAAGACTCAATAAAAACTTACAAGTAAGCATTATAAATGTTGTGTCGATCGTTAAATAAGCTTGTTTGATATGTTTTTCTACTTATTTCAATTTTAAGCACTTAAATAGATTTACACTTAATAATGTTTAATTATATCTTTGAGTCAAAACAATCTGTTTAACATCTTTATATTAAAGGATGTCTAGTAACTTGTAGGAATTTATATACATCCACAGCTTTCCAGCTAACCCTAAGTACGATTAAATCATACCTGAGATTAACCACACATGCGTTGCTATCCTTGAGGACTAAGATGTTCGCCTTGGGTAAAGTATAGTCGACAACACATCTGTTCAAAATCGAAACTCGAAAATTGTTTTATGAATTACGAAGG
>DWNR01003166.1:0-12088 GCA_018250455.1 Polygonus leo | reverse complement strand
GCTTTTATGACATACTTAAATTTCCTTTCTGAAAGATTTATAACATGGTCTGGTATTTTATTATAGAAACGAATACACTTTAAGTAATAAAGACACAACGGTACCCCGCTGTGTCTTTATTACTTAAAGTGAAACTTATTCCCACACTCCCTTATTGTTAAGATATCATAACTAACTCCCCAGACTCCTATTTTGGAGGATTATGAGGGTGATGATGGTACCTCCTCGGTCAAACTACACGAATTCTCCCATCCGCCAACTGCGAGTTAACGACCAACTTGACCGCAGGGCCCCCGATTGTGACTATTACTTAAAGCGCAACTTGTCCCCAGACTCCCCAATTGTTAAGTGCTCATAATTAACTCCCCAGGCTCCCCTCGGTGGTGTTCTCCCCGTGCGGCACGGAGGACGAGCGGCTGGACCGCGCCATGTCCGAGCGCATCCAGCAGCTGAGCTGGGTGGGCGAGCGCCACCTCGAGTGCAAGCTGGACCGCAACAGCGACGCGTGTCGACAGCTGCTGTATAAGGCTATTAGTGGTGAGATAATTTAGATCTAGTCATTTATATGATCATTCCGTTGTTAATTCATTTCCGTTCATTCATTCATCTATCCATCCATTCATTTATATAAGTTTATTGTTGTTAAGATCAAATTAACAAAAAAAAAGTAATTTGCTACTTACTAAGTAATTTGCTAATTAAGTAATTTGCTAACTAAGTAATTTGCTAATTTGAAAATGATACGTCGCGGTAAGAACAATAAAAGTTACTGGTATAAACGATAAAGGTGGCGCTCAAACTATGTTCATGAGACCACGTGGCAATATGCTTGTATTATAATTATGTATTGTTGACCGTCCGCAGAGCTGCTGGGCATGGACAGCGCTACCTCGCCGGGCGGCAAGCTGCAGCGAGTGCGTCGCGCCTGCGGGCACGTGCTGGCGCTGTGCGGCGCCGCCGCGCCCGCGCCCGCCTCCGCCGACGACCTGCTGCCCGCGCTCATATTCACCGTGAGTAGCGCGTGTGCGTGACGTCACGCTGCGGGCACGTGCTGGCGCTGTGAGTAGTGTGTGCGAGTGTGACGACACCATGCGAGGTCGTCGACCCAGTGTGCACCGCTGTACGCGTGTATCGTGTGTTTTGCATCGTATGCGATTACCATCATCAAACATGACCTGTCGTGCGTCTCGTGTGCGCTATTATTCCCTGTGAATACAATTCTTCACGGCGTAGTGTCGTTCGTTCGTTTTATCAGAAGCAACGAACGTATAAGTATTTAAAATTCTAAATTGTATACTAGATGAGTAACAGTGGTTGTCGGCAGGTGCTGAAGGCGAACCCGCCGCGGCTGGTGAGCAACATCAACTTCGTGACGCGCTTCTGCAACGCGCCGCGCCTCATGACCGGCGAGGCGGGCTACTACTTCACCAACCTGGTACGTGTGCAGTCACGTCAGGAGCTGGTCAGATAGGCGGTGCCAGGGGCATAATACTCAGGGGGACACATTTTGTCAAGCCACAGACTGGGAGTTCATAGGCAGGGCCGTAGTTAGGGGCTACCCGGTGGTAGAATTCGTTTAGTTCCACCGGGGAGGTATCACCGTCACCCTCATAATCCTATCTGAAGCAAATTATGTTTCTGACTGGAGAGGCGTGGTTGCCGGCTATACTTATGCACGAGGCGAACATTTTAGTCGTTAGGGGTAGCAACGCACCTGTGTTCAAACTTAGGCATAATCACTTACCATCAAGTGGACTGCATGCTCGATTTTAACCTTTCTACGATAAAAAAGGCTGGTCAGATAGGCGGCTGCTATCTGAACAGCTGCAACACCCAGAGGGGCGCATTTTGTCAAGCAACAGACTGGGAATTCATAGGTAAGGTCGTAGTTAGGGGCTGGTCAGACAAGCGATTACCGGGGCGCAACGTTCAAATAGGCTCATTTTGTCGTCCTGCAGCCTGGGATCATTGCGACACAAGCACAGCAAATTATGTATATCGTATCATGCTACTTTTTCTAATGTAAATAACTTAATAATGTCCAAAAATGTACTGTTATATTTTTATAGTGTTGTGCGGTATCGTTCATTGAGAACTTGTCTGCGGAGTCGCTCAGTATGGACAAGAAGGAGTTCGACTGCTACATGGCCATGCCCGCCTCCATTGGCGGTAGCGCCTGGGTGAGTTAAAATTTAAACGCTTTTATATATTATAATGTACATAAAGATAAAAACCAACTTAATAATATCCCTTACGCTAAGAATCCATCCAAGTTTGATTCCCAGGCACGAATCTATGATCTTCGAAATAACGTGCATATTATCTTTTATTATCATTTGCTTTTCGGTGAAGAAAAACATCGTGAGAAAATCTACCCACCTAAGAGATTATTTAAAAAATAACTAATGAGATTATGGTTTAAATTGTTTTCATTGTGAGAGGAGACCTGTACCTAGTAGTTAAGTAGTTTGCTAGGTGGTAGAACTCGTGTAGTCCGACCGGGGAGGTATCACTGCCACCTTCATAATCTTCCGTGAAGCCGTGGTTGCTGTTTATACTTACACGCGAGGCGAACATCGTAATCCTCTAAAGCATCTGTCATCAACCTCAAGTACGATTCGTTTGTACTCGAGGATGATCACTAATGTCCATGGGTGGCAGTAATCACTTACCATCATGAGAACTGCTCGTTTGCTACCTCTATACGATAAAAAATAATAAAAAGAATCTTTTGTATTTGAACCAGGCGGCGGCGTTGTCCCTGTGCGGTGCGACGCGCGAGGCCAGCGAGCAGTGCGCGCACGCGGCCGCGCTGCGCCACGAGATAGAGCAGCTGCGGGTGCGCGCTGACGAACTGGCTGACAATGCTGAGTCTTTTGAGGTTGGTGTTCATGTCATTATAGGTACGGTGGGCCAAGAAAGTGGTGTATCAGTTTAGATTTAGTTTCCTACTCATTAAACATTACATCAAAGTCCAAAATTGAAAACTAAGAACAAAACAAATGTCACGTATCGTTATTAATAATGAGATAAAGATGGCGATAAAAGTTATCAGATCTATCTGCAAGCGAAACTAACCTTTATTGTCTATGAATCTGCAAGCGGCATTCAACCTTAGGGTGATAAACCAGTTCTTTGGCCGACCGTACAAGTGGCGGTACTTTGCCGCGGGCCAGCTGGAAACATCTTTTGAAATTAAAACACTTAATGTTAAACGGACAGATAAAATCCATCTATAGTCAGATGACAGGTGAGGTGAAATAGAAAATCTGCCGAATTTTGTATTTTTTATAGCAGAGTTAAAAAAGAGAGTTCAAGGATACTATACCAGTGACAATGTTTTGCTTGTTACACTTCGTACGCTTCGTGCTTATACTTAGTTGAGGGATCTTTCGATTATCGTAGTGTGTGGAATAGTACTAGTTACTACACAGTAAGATGGTAGCGTTGTCCCTGTGCGGTGCGCGCACGCGGCCGCGCTGCGACATGAGATAGAGCAGCTGAGGGTTCGCGCTGATGAATTAGCTGACAATGCTGAGTCTTTTGAGGTTAGTACGACATTGTAGCATTGTGTGGGAGTATAGTGAAGTATACATCTCATATGTTATTATACTCTCACCACGGTAGAGGTAGGTACAAGAGACGGAACGTTGCCACTGATCAGCTGAAATTAATACGCTTAATATTCTACGTAAGCCAAATCTATCTACAGTCAGAGCATAGGTAAAGTGTTGTTCAAAACCTGTCGAATTTAGCATTTTTTACAATCGTTTAAAATAGAAAGATCAAGGACAGTGCCGGCGATAAAGCTGTGTGATAAGCTTTGTGCTTATACTCAGCTCTGGAATCCATCAGCTTTGCTTTATTAGCGTTTAGAACTATATTACAATAAAGCGGCATTGACGCGAAGCCAGCGAGCAGTGCAGCACGAGCTAGAGCAGCTGCGGGTGCGCGCCGATGAGCTGGCTGACAACGCTGAGTCTTTTGAGGTCGGTATTATTGGTGGATTAGTCATACAGCAAGAGTAACAAATGCTAAAGGCCCCGTACAGCAAACATTGAAGGTAAAAGGTACCAATGCAGTGGCGCACTAATTCAGTCATTATACTCTCATCATGGTAGAAATAGGCACAGTAGGCAGAATGTTGATACTGACCAGTTGAAGACATATTTTGAAATAAAAACGCTTAAACTTACAACTTAAACGTACAAACCGAATCTATTTACAGTCTGTGGGCAGGTAAGGTGAAGTACAAAATTTGTGGAATTTAGCATTTTTATAGTATTTTAAAATAGAGAGTTCAAGGATCGAACCGGTGAGAACGCTGTGCGAGAAGGTTCGTGCCTATACTCCAGTTCAGGAATCCACCAGCTTTGCTTTTTTAGTTTTGAACAGTCATACAATAAGGCCGCATTGTCCCTGTGTGGTGCGACGTAAGAGGCGCCACGAGGTAGGTCAACTGCAGGTTGTACGGTCAGATGAGTTGGCCGACAAAGTCGAGACCTTTGAGGTAAGTGTATAATAAACTAAAGCTTAATTACAAAAGCCTTCTTGAAAGATTTGTAGCTTGATGCTAATTTAAAGATTTATTTCTTAATGCCATGTTCATAGAAGTTAGCAGATGCAACCATGTCCAGTTGACTACAAAAATAAGCACAGTGTAGATGTTGCATAAAAACCATTAAGGAAAATTCTTAACATTTCTCGTTTCATTTGCAGCAAGAAATCACCAAAAAAGTCGAGGACGTGCTAGCCAAGACGCCCTTAGTGATCCTGCCCCGACGTGAGCTGCCGCGTCTCGCCCCCCTGCGCACCGCCACGCCCCTCGTGGACCTCACCACACCCCCCATACAACAGGACGACACGCCCAACCAACAGAACGGCACGCCCCTTCAACAGGATGGCGCGCTTCTGCAACAGGATGACCCGCCTGTGCAGGTTGGCACGCCCCAGAATCAGGATGACCCGCCCCTGCAGCGGGACGGCGTGCCCCAGAACGGGGACGGCCCGCCACCGCAGGAGGGTGATTCGAACTTCAAAGACGGCGAACCCCCCGCGGTGCAACCACCACAAGAAAACCCAGAGGTGAATTTATGCTCAAATAAAATACTATATTTTATACACTAGTCATAATAAAATTAATATACTTGCAAAAATCACCAATTTTATGTGGTCATCGCAGCGCATGGATATTTGTAATAAACTAATTGAACGTCGAAGCGCTAATATTGGTAAAGACTAACAGTATGTCGTACCACATTCAGCACATCAATACAGTTCACTATATGTTGCCGCTATCAAGTAAACATGTGTATGATACTAACAATACAAGGCCTTTCATTAACAATGACGTAATATATTGAAAATAAAATTATTTTGGTACAGGTCCAAATTATTGCACACATTGAATCGGCCGAAGGAGAACCTAGCATCGTTTCATTCGACTCCAAAGAAACTGAAGAGCGAAAGGACGTTTATCATTTCGATACGCCTAAATTGTCGCCGTCAAAATCACCTCTTCTGGACCAGCCTTGGGGGATGAAGCAGACTAGCTCATTGGAGCTGTTAACACCATCGCCGCTAGGATTCGCTCCATTCGATAGATCGATAGATGAATTACTCACTCCAGACGACTTTGTCACGGATCACCTGGCACCTGGGTTGAGTAATATCAATTACGACATAGATCTGTCAGACTTTAGTGGTGATAATAGCTTAGCAGAAGATGCCCCGAAGTCGGAAGCAAAGGACCCCTTCAGCCCGGACGCGTTGAAAGCATCGTTCGATCCCTTCGCACCCCAACCATCAGCATCATACACCGACATGGAAAAGTATGACGAGTTCAGCTTGGTAGATTCAAAGACAAACGCCGGTTCGGACCCATTTGAAATAGTGCACAGGTCGGATGATCCCTTTAGTGCTGTTATGAAGAAATTGGATGATTTTACCCTAATTGATAAGAAAACGAATCTCAGTTCTTTCAGTCAAAACATTCAGTCAGATGACCCCTTTAACTCCAAGAGCAAGGAACCAAGAGACCCATTCAGTCCTGTCCACAAGGAATCTACATCTATCTTAGACGACAGTGGGTCACCCACGTCTGGGTGTCTGCTGCCGTCGCCATTACAACCCCAGACCAGTAAGCAGTCTTAATTTGAGCCACTTAGATAGTTTCCAAACTTCTAGCCAATTTATTTTTTCCGGTGCTATTGATTCGCTAGATCTTTTTTTATGTTAAATATTTTATACCAATTTCTTTTTTAATTTTTATACTAAATGGCTGGAGAAATTTTCCGTTTATCTTCTACTACTTAGTGCTATTTAATAGCAGTCGGTTCCTGATACCTGAGTAAGACAAACCTCAGGATTTTATTAAATTATTAGGACCCCAAAGTGTTAAATCATGTCTAGTTTTAATGGAAATGTCATTGTTATTAGAACTTTGTTGGTAATGTGTAATATAAAAATGTATTATATTTATTAAAAAAAAAAAACTTTATTTATTTGTTTCTAATACAGGGGTATTGATTAGGCGTGTATTAATTATAATAATTTATTATTTAAGATGTCTGTGTCAAAAATATAATGCACATTACAATTCTAATGTATCACCAGTAATAAAGGACATACATAATCTATTTGTTCTTTCATTTACTGAAACTACAATAAATATATTACAAAAATTTATTTAACCAGTACTTTCAAACTCATTAGGTACCTAAACATTAAGGTTATAAATAATCATGAAATGTTATATATATTTATTCGAAGTACTGAGATATTGGTCACACATATTAAATTTAGTGACATTTTACTTCAGAACATTACTCCTACAGTTAAGTAACACAAATTGCATATAAATAAAATGAATTTAATTATATCTAATTATCAATTAGAATAACCAATATTGAAAATGAATAATTGTTTATAATAAAATGGTAATGTCTCGTTTGTTACTTACAATGTAATTATATTAAAATATCTGTGGCCACTCCATGTTTCAATGAGAGCTTTTGAGCTGCCACTATGTGAAGAGGGGACATGTGACCACACATGGCCACAATTTTTTTTATTTTGTTGTCCCGCTAATATGATAACTAAATACATGTTCTTATTGACCAATATATTTTCGTACATCAATATTAATATGGTAGGTATACTTATGCTGTGTTGCTTACAAAATATCGGCAAAGTGGATGAATTAAAAAGTAATTATAATTCATCATCACAATTCTGCAAGGTAAAATATAATTAACTTTAATCATAAAAGTTATCTATTTACTAATTATTTACATACAAGACTAAGCAAATGGAATATAAAGAAAATGTTAGTAAAATTGTTCTGGTTGGAAGATGGATTATAATAATTTTTTAAAACATTTTATAATATTAAGTATAATGTCTTTGGCTATATTTTGAAAAGCAACATAGCAAAATTATTTATTCATCTTTTTTAAATTAATATTATTTGTATTTTCATTTGAAAGTATATATGTATTTTTATTTAGTAAAAATACAAATGGGTTTTGAAAATATACACCAAAAACCATTTTTATCAGCATACATGTCCACGTTCAATTCAAAATTAATAACAATAATTTATTATTGAGATTGGGTAATAAAATATTTCAACAGTTCAGTTCAAGTTGCCACACAATAATGTGTACAAGTGAATAATTGAATCAAATTCAATGCACTCTGTTTACCACGTCCCCCCTTCAGGGCAAAACAGATTTATGATGATAGACACCTGACCAGCAAATGTTTGCTACCACCAGGCTTGCAATATTCACTTAACAATATTCAAATTATATTTCAGTCCTATGAATACTTACTATGAACTACTCTGCATCCTAATATAGCCAATTTATTTGTTAATCATTAGTGTTTATCACCAAACGAGTAATAAAGTAACTAGAGATGTGCATGGTATGGTATTGAACAAAAGGTGTGATTGACTAATGACAATCTTTATCAGGATGAAGATCCCGTAATTTCTCACCTTAAATCCAATCAGGAGTCATCCAAATATAATTTCTTTTCCATTATCACAAGACAGTTTAATGTGTCAGCATAAATATAGTATAAATGCTGAAAATTTGGTCAATGCACACAACTGGTCAACTGATAAAACAGATAAAGACTGCAAATGTTTCTAAACATACAAAATCGAGACATTGCATTTATTTATAATTTTGCAAGGCTTTTTAAAATGGATCTTTTGTAGAAATGAGATTATTGATGATCTAATAATAATTATGCAATTTTCTTATTATAACTCAGTTTGTTGAACTTTGCAATATAGACCAATTAGTCTGTATGCATATATTCTTCCATATTTAATTGTACTTATAGCTCACCCTGTAGCACATCTCTAATTATTATTAGGGCCATTACCCTATCTCCATATCAGGAGTCTTGTGACCTAGCAGAGAATAACCGCTATCCAAATCCAATACAGCACACTAAATACAATCCATAAAGCAACAATACAAATTGCTCAAACCCTTACTTACAAATATAAGTTCAAGCATATATACACATTATTAAAATTTAGTACATTTAATATTTGTTCATTGTTTGGAATTAAATAATCACTTGACGTGACATATCATCAATTTGTCTTAATTGTCCGATAATCATGTCCAAAACCACTCACCGAAGAATACTCTTTCCACTACTTAACACTAAGGAATTGAACACTCATTTACATATCGTAATCATAGTAATGAAAAAAAAAAACAATATTTTTGGCTTATATTGATGTTGAATGATCAGGTAATTCATATAAAACACGACCTAGTCGGATAGTCCACACAGTTCACAAGAGTATTCACTTGATTCTCATACAATCGATATAGTGACATTTATCCCAAGGTTACCGTTATCTGCAAACAACTGGGCTAAGGAGGTATCAAAAACAAGGCAGTCAGAATTCATTATGGCTGAAGAGACACCTTCGTGAATTGACCGAGGCATGGCCTCCCAAGTTAGCCGTCTACGATGTCCATTCAGCTCCAGTCTATATGCAAAGTTCTCTGCTTCCTTTCTCGATCCTATAAGTTGGACAATTGCAAAGAACTGTTGGTGTCCATCAAATTTCTCCTGCTTTTCAAGTACTAGCATGAAATGATGATTGAAGCAAGACTGCATCATTACCCAGTCCACTGCCCCGGGTAGGTTTATGTCGGTCGCCAGGAACACTATGTCCTCACCCTGGAGAGTGGTGATGCTTTTGTGTGACATCATGAGGTGTGGCATCACTTGGTCCAGGCCGCCTTGCCACTTGCAGGAGGCGCCGGGACACGGGCAAGAATACGGCCTGAACTCGCACGCTTCTTCGTGCTCCGCCTTCTCAGTGTGCACGAGGGTGACAGTGCAGCCGGTGTTGGAGTGCTTGCACGGGAACATGACATTGCTGGCGACCTTCTCCATGGCCAGGTTGCGGATGTTGCCGAGCGGGCCGCGGCATGTCGGGCAGCAGTTCAGCTTGGGCCGGCAGCTGGAGCACACGAGGTGCCCGCTCTGGCACTGCAGGATCGGCGGCAGCACATAGTCGAAGCACACGGGGCACTCGAACAGCGAGGCGAGGTCGGCAGACATGGCGGTGGGTACGTTCACTAACGCGGGCACTCCGGACGCAGAACAACTGGAACCGCTCGCTCCGCGCCTCTGTTTGTTTGTGCTCATGTCACTGTCATGCGCACGTAAAACTTCTCTTTCAGCCACCGACCAGGGTCCTCCGTCTATTATTAACCGAGACGTTACCTAGATCATTTGTAGCCCTCCTCAGCTGATGTTTTCCGTCTCGCTGCAGCGTTAAAGTAAGATTCCATCACAGCTCCGAAGGCCACTGTTTTATTTTCAATGATAAATGCGATTTGTGTCACCGATACATTAAGATTAAAATGCAGTTTGCTAGACGTTAACAACTATACGTAATAATTTAGAAAAAGAATGACTGGTTACGGATATGAAAATGTATGCGAATGTTCTAGTTCCCTACAATAGGATGCGATTTATACTATTTATCTTTGACAATATTCGTCTCACCATTCGACGAGACGAATGAAATGACGGCCAACTTGAGAAAATAAAATGACAGATGGCATGATGGCAAACATGATGTCATTGTTTATTACTTTTTAAACATGGTTTATACGCCTTGGATTCTTTGGTTTTTTCCATGCGTTGTTTATATTTTTTCATAGGTTTTCTTTTAGATGCTATCTATTTAGTATTTTATGTTAAAATATTTTTAATGTAAATATGTAATGTGGCAGATTTACCATCCGTTGGCGTGGCGACGCTTTGCCGCGTCGGTACGCATGCGTGTGGTGAGTGCGCAGAGGAGCAACGTCAATGTGGAAGACTGCTATCAATAGCATTTTTCGGGAAAAATATCCGCTCCGACGTTGCGGCAGCCATGATTGTCGCATGTTTCGGAGTGATAATGGTAGTAACCATTTGCCGAACATAAGGTTACTATCATCATAAGGTTACCACAGTTATTGTCAAGTGACGATGGTTACTTATATTGATGTTAATATTTTTTTTTAAACTCGACAGTACTTATTTGCTGTTTATTAAAAAATGACTTCCGACCATTAATATGTCGGCAAATTATCACTCATGCCGTTAGTAAACTGACGTAACTACATGTTCAGGATCACGTGACATCAATCGGTAAATTATGGTAATTAATAATTATGGTAAAAAATATTCTGCGAAAATTCAAATTTCTACCTATTAAGGTTCATGAGATATAGCCCTGTGGTAGAGGGACGAACGGACGGATGAATGGTCGGTTCTTGGTTATAGTAAATTTTACTATGGTAATAGGGTCTTGCGACATCGCTGCGCTACCGTCGAAAAACCGCTGTCACTCGAAAAGCGTTGGAAAATCGCCAGATATCCTTAATGGGTGAATGATGAACAAAATAAACAACTGTTATAATAAAAATATTTTAATATTGACATTATAAGTATTTATGTAAATAGTTGTAGTAAATGCCTCGATTCTTACTTCGTACGTACAATGTTTAATATTTATAAATTATTTTGTTCTGTACAAATGATTTTTATAATATTTATGTTGGTTTACATCTAAATATTTACAATAATAATGTTATAATGCATTCGTCGTTTAACAATAATAATAAATAGAGTAAAATGTTGTGGTTATCAATGTAGAGATAAGACACTAAACTGTTAACATGTGGCCATAAGAGCAAAAAGACCTATGTTATATTTTTTGGCCTATCCTCATTCCTAACCCAATGATGATTATGATATACAAAACGTATGTTACCAACGCTCAAAAAATGGAGATACAAACAGGTCCGATTTTTGCTAAACTTGTATCGTTGCTAAAGTTAAATATCTGTATATGAAAGTCCAATAAAACTTTAACGGACAGATATTTAATTTTTGCAACGATACAACTTAAGCAAAGATATTTAACTTTGCCATACTTAAAATATAGTTTATTTTTTAGATTAATTGACTGCGATATTTTTTTTGCAAATCGAAAGTTACTGGCAGGTCAAAGTCTGCTGGTATAGCGTCATCTAGTATAAATATAAATAATTAATTATTCATAATTGCTATCTAATAACGACAATTTAGTTTTAAATAATAAGTCGAATACTATTTAAAATTAAAATAATACCTTAGTAGAAATTCGCTTATCGCTTACAAGTAATAAATATTTGGTAATGTAAGAACTAAACCTAATCAAATGAATACAAACCTAAGTTTTAAATAAACGGCCAACTATGAGTTAGACACGCACACGAAGGGTTCCGTAAGTTAAAGATGGCGTTGTTCGAAAATATATTTTTAAAAATATTTTCAAAGTACTTTATATTATTGAAATTGCAAATAACCCAAAGATATCAGTTTCTTGTACTCTTGCCAACTAAGTCCGGATAGACGGACAGCGGAATTTTAGCGTCTTGTTAGCACCCTTTGAGTACGGAACCAAAAAGCATGTGGAAGTGCCAATACTCATCTATACATATAATAAAGCTAAAGAGGGTCGAAAGTCTGTACATGGAAGATATTCGAAAAAAAGTTGGCTGGGGAT